>JALLLS010000098.1:0-70000 GCA_025094145.1 Spinellus fusiger | reverse complement strand
TGGCATATAAGGAGACACAATGGGTTCTCTGGTGGCGCCTGCCTGGAGGGGTTTTTGTGGTGCAGACATGTTAATATAAAGAAAAGGTGATAAAGAAGCAAAAGGAGACTCTTCTGAGCTTGGTTTTTGTAGTAGAACACTGAGGATGTCATATACGATCTTCATGCATTAGATCCAATTCAGATCACAAACCCAAGTCACGGAGGGAACAATGAGAGGAGTGGGGCCTGTAACAAGATAGCGATTGGTGGAAAAGAAGTTCTTAGCAGTTCACTCACATTCAATCTCTGTCTATTTATTCAATCCCAGTCACACACTATTTTGGCCATTTACTGTTTTCCTTCTCACAATGATAATCGTAATAATAATAGTGATAAAGAAATATTTTATCTTTTTATACATTTTAGGATGATTCTGAACACCTAAGGATACTTCTTTAAAGATAGTTTTACTATTATAATACTACTTTTGTCACCATCTACTAGGATCCAGAATTCGCCTTATACGGAATAGAAATACATAGTCTCTTTCTTTGAATCATCACAAAGATCCAAAGAATCTCTTTTATGGAGTATTTAGAATAAATAGATATTTACAAAAAGGAATTATTTATAAAGTGTTTTTTATTATTATTAAGCATATAGTAAATAGTATCTGGAGAATATTATCAAGACAAGAAACTCGATGTCATTAAATAAACAGAATATACCAAATAGAAGATAGAGTATTTGTGTTTCTGAATTGAAATGTGTGACTTACCTATCAATAGAATGTGCTATTAGCTATAAGTGAATTAATACAAGTATAGGCCTTCCTTGTATTAGATAATATGGAGTGCTATAACAGAGTCATAGAATATCTATTAGAAGAGAATGAGCCATATAGATACTATAATGGTATCCTATGACGACCATCTTATGGCCCATAGAGTGACTAAAGAAATGTCCTAATACATACATTTTTACCTCTCAAAGAAGCAGTAACTCGTACGTGTTAATCATTATGTTCAGATGATAGGAATAAATATATTTTATGCTTTCAGAATAGACTGTAGTTGGTATCTGTGCCGTTTAATAAATTGTACTATTTACCTTACAACATCCCATTACATCAATTTACTCAAACACTCTTAACTAGTTTCTATATCTTAAATGCTATTATTGAGTCTTTAAAGATTTATCTCATCTTAATTGGCATCCTCACGTTGACTAATATAATGACTAGTCTTCTTGACTGTCTATAAATTATCAACCTTATAAAGTCCAGTATGGAACTCTCTTTCAACGGCCATCATTAACTCAACAAGGTCTAAACTGTCGGGAAAAAAAAGAAGAGATTATCGATAAAGTGAGAGCCAGCAGAGATTGTGTTTCTCTCTTCTTGTTCTATTATTTTAAGAGGAGAAATAATTCAAAATGACTGGGATTAAATAATGAAGTGTATAATCTCCGATGGTGCTATAAATTGAACGTTATTTTAACAGAATAAAGGGATATCAACAGTATTTTTGATATCTATTTTATTAATATTATTAATATTATTATTATTTTAAAATTCAATAAATTTATTATTTATTACCAAGAGTAGATATTAAATATTTATGTGTAAAGCCTTATCAGAAAAAGAACGGATGAAAGAGCCTATGTATGATAAATGGTGTTAAAGATGAAAGTTATCCTCTTATTTATAATGGCAAACAATGATGAGAGTTACACATATCCCTTTTATAGTTATCCAGATATCTCTCAATGCTTAAAGTTTAAAAATCAATAAAATAAATGCAGACAACTTCTCATGACTCAATTATGCTATTATTTACTTTCCCATACTTGTTTAAGCTTAGAAAGATGGTTTATCCAGTGAAATCATTATTAAACATGTAGCATTGGATAAAATGGCCATTTATAGTCTACAGATCTTTAGGTGTGTAGGACACCACTAACGGTCGACAGTAGCACGTGTTTCGGGATATTAATAAAATAAAGGCCGCCCATCTTATTTTACCTAAAGACACTCTTTGATAGGCTATATATAAGCGCCGAATGAATAGGCACTCATTGGCCCTTCCAAAAAGGTGAGACAGCCATTTTACTTTACTTTTTCTTTCTCCTCCCCTCCCTTCCCTTCTTCTCTGCTACTGCTTCCTCCTCCTCCGTCACTACACTATGAAGGTCATTGATAAGATTCTCAAGGCAGAGGCTGAAGGACGCCACTTTTGGTCTTTTGAATATTTCCCACCTAAAACACCTCAGGTAGAGTCCATAGACGCACGTGTAGACTCATGTCATTCTAATGGATAGGTCTGTTGCTAGGGTGTGCAGAACCTGTATGATCGAATGGAAAGAATGCAGCGTATGGGACCAGAGTTCATTGATATTACATGGGGAGCAGGTGGATCTTCTGCCGATTTAACACTAGAAATGGTGGCCCATGCTCAGTCAGTGTATGGCCTAGAAACAATGATGCATTTGACATGTACCAATATGCCTATTGAGATGTTGGACCATGCTTTAAAGGTAATTCAACAGAGTCTACTGAGTGGCGATGGCCAATGATTGAACTGTGCTTGGATTAGACTGCGAAAGAGTGTGGATGTCAGAATATCCTTGCCCTTCGTGGTGATCCACCAAGAGGCCAGACTCAGTGGGAGGCGTGTGACGGCGGATTTGAACATGCTTCAGATCTTGTGCGTTATATTCGCAAGAACTATGGCGACTATTTCTGTATCAGTGTAGCAGGTATGTCTATCGATATTTATCGATAGTATTGATGGGTATGGATCAATGGCAGTGCTCTGATAGTGTCTACTGCGTTCTTTCTTAGGTCATCCTGAAGGTCATCCTGATAATGCAGACAAGCACGATGACCTTTTACAACTCAAAGCCAAAGTAGATGCAGGTGCTGATTTAGTTGTAACACAGCTCTTCTTTGATGTGGATATGTTCCTTGGCTTTGTAAAGCAGTGCAGGGACATTGGCATTCAGTGTCCTATTCTGCCTGGTATCTTCCCCATCCAGAATTACAGTGGACTGAAACGTGTGATTGCTGGTAACAACAACCATGTTCCTCAGTACATTTGGGATGCTCTTGAAGTGATCAAGGAAGATGATGCAGCTGTAAAGGAATACGGCATCCAATTGTCCATTGAATTCATTCGCAAGTTCTGGGATGCTGGTATTTTGGGATTCCATCTTTATACCTTCAACCTTGGTAAGTGATAATGTCAGTAAGAAGAAGGATGACTCATTTGAGAATAGAACGTAGCTCCAGAATAATTCTTGAAAGACTTGAGTTAGTGGCCGACCAGGAGACTGTTAAACCATTGCCATGGAGTCCAGTAAGTGGATTAGACAGCTGTTGACTGGATTCTAATAGAGTGTATGTATAGGCTCTTACTACAAAGCGTGGTAAAGAGAATGTGCGTCCCATCTTCTGGAAGAACCGCACCAAGAGTTATCTCCAGCGCACAGAGACATGGGATGAGTTTCCTAATGGTAGATGGGGTGATTCTCGCTCTCCTGGTAAGTACTAGAGTCATTTTAATATCAATCCATCCGCCTCACCCCCTCTACTCTACTCTACTCTATTCTATTATATTCTATTATATTCTAGCATTTGGTGAAGTGGATGGTTATGGTGTATCCCTGAAATACCCAAGAGACGAGTGCTTAGTCATGTGGGGCACTCCCAAGACAGTGGATGATATCAGCACAGTGTTTGCAAAATACTGTAGAGGCAAATTAGCTGGTATTCCTTGGAGTGCGCAACAGTTGGAGGCAGAAACAGAAGTTATCTGTCAACGCCTTGCTGCCATCAACACACTAGGCTATCTCACCATCAACTCGCAACCTGCTGTGAATGGTATAAAGAGTTCAGATAAAGTGTATGGATGGGGTCCTAAGAATGGCTATGTCTACCAAAAGGCCTATCTTGAGTTCTTTGTTTCTCCCCAACAACTCAGTGAGCTTCTCGTCAAGATCAACAAGGATTCTCAAATGACTTATTATGCTGTCAATAAGCAGGGTGATTTAAGGACTAATAATCAGAGTGATTTTCCCAATGCTGTTACCTGGGGTGTGTTCCCGGGACAGGAGATTATTCAGCCTACCATTGTGGAATCTGTAGCCTTTATGGCTTGGAAGGTATGTGGTATAGATAGATGCATTGGCTCACTCTTGTTTATAGGAGGAAGCATTTGCTCTTTGGGAAGAATGGGCTATTCTCTATGAGCGTACCAGTGAATCAGCTCAATTACTGTCTACTATCCGTGATAGTTGGTATTTGATTAACATTGTTCATAATGATTTCCAAGATGAAGGTGGTATTTGGCGTTTATTTGATCTTGAGATTGATGGAGAAATATCAAAGAAAATCAGACACTCTTCCTTCTCACTAGATGATTAAAATGAATAAAGAATATATGCATCAAGTGAGGTTGATAATGCAAGAAGTGATCTAAAGTGATGGATGTTAGTTATTATTACTAGTGTTAGTGTTATTATTACTAGTGTTAGTGTTACTATCGCTAGTATTATTATTATTATTATTACTATCGCTAGTATTATTATTATTATTATTACTATCGCTAGTATTATTATTATTATTATTACTATCGCTAGTATTATTATTATTATTATTACTATCGCTAGTATTATTATTATTATTATTATCATTATTATTATTATTATTATTATCATTATCATTATTATCATTACTATCGCTAGTATTATCATTACTATCGCTTGTATTATTATTATTACTGCTTAGAAAGAATCTCTTCTGCCTACTCATAATAGCCTATATCGTTGCTATAGACAGTCATTATAGGAGGAGTTTCTCTCTCTTTCTCTTTCTCTTATTCAGCACCCACCCACACACACACTCTCTCTCTTTAAACGTCATAGGTCAAACAGTCACAAAGCTACTGACCCTCACTTGTAGGCTCTCTCGATAGCCATTGAACATCGGACCTCCAACACTCTTCTTCCTACCATTCAATGTCCGATAGGGATCAGTCAATAGAGTGAGAATCTATCACCCATCCATCCCTCCTTTCCTTCCATCCATTTGACTTTTTGGTATGTTTTGACTTATTGACACGTGCAGTGGACTGATGGATGGATGCATTTTAGGTAAAGAAGCGTCATGTCCAAGTCCAAGAACCATACCAACCACAACCAAAACAAAAAGGCTCACCGCAATGGTATCAAGAAGCCCCGTCAAATGAAGTACCCCTCTCTCAAGGGTGTTGATGCTAAGTTCCTCCGCAACCAGCGTCACGCCAGAAAGGGCACTGAGAAGGCTTTGGCCCTCAAGTACGCCAAGAAGGATTAAGCCACATCCACCCACCCTTATTTCATTAATAAATGTACGGTGAAGTAGTTTGACATGCTTAATATGAACTATGGAAGGGGATCAAGAATAGTCTTTCAAAGACACACTGTATTAAGAGTCGATAGGCTAAGGAAGAAGTAGAGTGTGAATGAGTGAGTGAGTGAATGAGTTGAACACTAGGGACAGTCGCATGTCGTTTCTTACGTACACTGGCATTACTGGTATGGCACTGAGCACGAATGGTCTCGAATACTTTGAGCATCTTGCGTCTTGCCCCTAGAGCAGCAACTCCTCTGTCTTGCAAGTGGGTGTCTGTCATAAGAATGATATCTTGCCACTGAGTATTTTCAAACATGGCAGTATACTTGTGGACGTAGAGACCTGAGCCAGGCAGGTACATCTAATGGAAGCAACAGCAATGGTAAATGAGCAGAACTGACCGTAAAGAGAGAACTAGTTTTGTCTACCATTTAAAAGGGCCAGGTCTAGGCCTTGGTGTTCTGTAGCAGTGGAAAGAGAATGAGATGTTACAGGAGAAGCCACCTTACTAGGACTCTCTTCTTTCTCCAGAGTCACTACTGGGGTGTTAGTGTTGAGAGAAGGAAGAAGACTAGGCACACTCAGTTGTCGAACCCATCCAACAAAGGACATGGAAGAAATAGCCCAGGGAGAGTGGAATTCAGAAAGATCTGTTGAATCCAGCACACAATCGACTGCTCTCGGCCTTTCTATTTTTGAATCACCAATAGTACCCACACTTCTTTGACGAGTGTGTTTCCAAAGAGAAGAGGCATCTTCTTCTATATCAGTACCAAAACGAGAAGGATAGGCAGTGAGGGATGGCCTGGTGAGTGGAGGCAGCGGTAGGCTCTCACAACATCCTGAACATCCTGTGGCTGTGACTGCTGGATTGACCATCATGCTTTGAGGTCTCATGCATTGAAATGAGTTTTGTATTGAAAATGGCACAGAAGGTAGGTCAGTTGTAAGGTGTATAGAATCCGAATATTGGCTATAGTCTTGAACATCATCCGAGGCAGAAGAATGGTGTCTATATGCTCTTGGTCTGTTAGTAGTGAAGAGTGTACTGCTTCTCTGTTCTGTAGTAGAAGAGAGTGTAGACAAAAGACACCTATTGGCACTGGGTTCTGTCTTGGCTATGGAGATGAATCCAGAGATATGTCAAATAGTCAGTCATAAAAAGAGATTATCCTCCTATTGATTAACAAGTCTCTTTACCTGGTGTCGATGTCACTGTATAAGACTCTTGCTTCAATTGCTGAAGAAACTGAGTAAACAGGTATAGTTGTGCTTGAGAAGAGTGCTGCAGGAGAGTATGCACCACGGATATCTGTTCTGTTTCTGATAGATTGCAATACCATTGGTCAATGGTATTCTTTTCATTGGCAAAGGGCTTATTTATTCATTAGAGTGAGTGATATAAATAACAAAGTGAAAACTCACTGGATCCACAACAGTAACTGTCCTGTCATTAAGACGAGGTGTATAGGATGGGTGTTTCTTGTACCAGCAAGTGGATCCATCTTCTATAAGGAGGGTGAGGGATTCTTCCGGTATACATTTATATTTATATAAGCTCTTACCTTCTAATATTGGGGAATGGCTGTTCTGCTGTGTTTCTGACTGTGGACTTGTAGTCATTGCAATGTGATAAGAGAACATGAAAAGTAATATCAATGGGAGGAAACAGAGATACTTAAATTGAAGAGCTCTTTGATCACATGATGGATAGAATACCCTTTTTATATATTGATATAAATGTAAAAGGATGAACTGTGTCCAGTACTGGGTGTGTCAACAGTGGAGCAATCTTGGGGTTATTTTCTCAGTGCATTTTCTACTGTGTTTTCCTACTCTATTTTTTCTGGTAATTTATAATGACTAGCAGACACTATGGCTGGGACTGGGTGTGAATGATGAGCTTCTTAGAATAGAAAGAAAGAACAAGGAAATATGTGGTTTATTTCTATACTACATATGAAAGGGAGTTGGTTCTGCCTAAAGAAGCAGACTTCTTTGAATAGAGCCCTGTTGTTGCATTGACAGAACTCTACTGCATTTGGGTTACACTGACAGTAGATTACAGCTGAGGTATATACTATGTTATACTATGTTATACTATGTTATACTATGTTATACTATGTTATTATACACTATTATACACTATTATCTACTGTAATATAACCATACTGTTGACTAATAATCACCATCTAATAACTAATTACTACATAAGAATCGACCATTGATGATATGACCAGTCCACGGTATCCCATAGCAACCCATTGGCATAGATGCTCTCTTTCTTTTTCTCCCTTCTGTTCCTACAGCACACACTGCATTCCCTCACACAGTCCCTAATCAGTCCAAAGTCACGCTTTCCTATGCTTCCAGGGGCTCACAAGAATGTAAGACATTCGGCGTTTGAATTGTATTTGACGTAGCAGATTTTACGTACGTTTGTGCCATGACTCAAGGGAAGGGCCAAAGGTAGAATTTCTCTTGCGCTGGTCCAACACTTTCTTGTGCTGTTTTATTCTTCCCCCACTTTTCCTCTACTTTTCTCCCTTTTCCCTTTTCCCTTTTTCCCCCTTTCTTCCTTTTCTTCTGCCTTTTCTTCTACCTTTTCTTGTTCCTTTTCTTCCTGTTCTCAGCAGTCACAACATAGAAAAGAAAAAGACAGTCTTTCTTCTCTCACTCTTCAGTCATTCTCATGGCCACTTCAGCACAGACCACGTTGGTGCGGCTGACAGTTGTTGCAGCAGACGGTCTTATGAAAAAGGACCTCTTCTTCAAACTCCCTGATCCTTTTGGTAACAGGACTGGACAAGACACAACAGACTAATACCAAAGGAAGCTGTTGTTACTGTAGACGGAGAACAGACAAAAACCACAGTGGTGATGAAGAAAACCCTCAATCCTTACTGGAATGAAAGCTTTGAATTGTAAGCCAATCTCCCTCTCTTTTACTTTATTATGCAGCATTCTTTCTTTCTTTCTATTGATCAACAGACACACTTATTATTGGCTTAAAATCCGCCCACCTATAGACATGTCTCGAACGATAGCAAAATAACCGTTCAAGTGTACGATCAAAAAAAGTTCAAGAAGAAGGATCAGGGGTTCTTGGGCCTGGTTCATATGGAAGTAGGCGGTGTGCTTGATCTGAGCGCAGGAGGAGACGGTAAGTCTTTTTGAATCACTTTCCATTCTGCTGACTTTGAAAGAGATGCTGAACCTGGACTTAAAAATGGCCAACACCAGTGAACCAACACATGGAAAACTAGTGATCGGCCTCACTACGCATATCAACACACCTTCTCAGCACATTTATCAGCCTCCAGGAAACAGAGGCACATTCACAAGATCCCTGGGTGGATCCTTGGGTGGATCTGTGGGTGGATCTGTGGGTGAATCCCTGGTATCAGGCACTCCTGGGATCTATCCAGCCACTGTTCCTGGTCATGGTAGTGGATCAGCTCCCATTACAGAAGATACAGCTACTCCTTCCATGCCTGGGTCCTCCCAAGTCAGTGACCAGAGTGATCTTCCTCAAGGGTAATTACTATAGAAAGGGAAGAAGCAAAGGAACTCATTGTGTTTGGTTAAGATGGGAGAGAAGAGTGGATCATTTAGGAAGACCTTATTATGTAGATCACAACACACGCACAACAACATGGAAAAAGCCATCGTGAGTGTAGTCTACAGTGTAGAAGGAGAGAAAGAGAGAATCCTTACTCAACTCTCTACTCTGTTCTCTCACCCACAGTCAAGGTAGTGCACAGGAGCAACAGAGTGTTACTGAGATGGAGAGACGTGCCCACAATGCCCGTGGTCTTCCTGGAGAGAGATCCACAGGGACACAGGCATCAAGGACTCCTAGCACAACCACCACACACACTATGGACAGATCCACCAACAGCACACATCCAGTCCCACCTCCCAATCCACCTCCTACAGCACAGTCCACCCAAATAGCCCCTGC
Organism: Spinellus fusiger; assembly: GCA_025094145.1. Taxonomy (NCBI): domain Eukaryota; kingdom Fungi; phylum Mucoromycota; class Mucoromycetes; order Mucorales; family Phycomycetaceae; genus Spinellus; species Spinellus fusiger. The sequence continues at coordinate 60,663 of JALLLS010000098.1, read as the reverse complement.
CCACAGCAATAGGAATTCTGTAGGCACAGGTTCTCTTCCACCGGGATGGGGTAAGAAATAGGAAAATGCAAAGAGAGAGAGAGAGAAGAAGAAAGAAGAGAGAGTATTAACAAAAGAGAGGAATTAGAAATGCGTACTACACCCGAAGGACGTCCTTATTTTGTAGACCATAATACACGCACCACAACATGGGTGGATCCACGACGACAGCAATACATTAGTACGATTGGCCCTGGTTCTAATCTTCAAGTCCAATACAGCCTGTTTCTCAATTGGGATCTCTTCCTTCTGGTTGGGAGATGCGATTGACGAGCACAGGAAGAGTCTATTTCGTCGATCATAACACAAAGACAACGACATGGGATGGTAATACACCAATAGTCGTGGTATGATAAGCGTGGTATTCATCATTTGTTTATGCTCCTAGATCCACGTCTGCCCAGTAGTTTGGATCAGAATGTGCCTCAGTACAAACGAGACTTCCGTCGTAAGCTTATTTATTTCCGCTCACAACCAGCCCTGCGACCTGTGCCTGGTCAATGTCATATCAAAGTGCGCAGAGACCATATCTTTGAGGATGCCTATGCTGAAGTGATGCGACAATCGCCTGCCGATCTTAAGAAGAGATTGATGATTAAATTCGATGGTGAAGATGGTTTGGATTACGGTGGTTTATCAAGGCAAGTGCACCCAACTAGCAAAAGCAAAAAAAGCAAAAGCAAAAAAAAAAAGAACCATAGGCTAATGAAGGAACGACTATGTATTGTATAGAGAGTTCTTCTTTTTGTTATCTCATGAAATGTTCAATCCTTTCTACTGGTAAGTGCCGCCAAGGAAAAAGAAAAGAAACAGGATTTAACTCTACTGTATAGTCTGTTTGAATACTCTGCCCATGATAACTATACGCTCCAAATCAACCCCCACTCTGGCATCAATCCTGAGCATCTCAACTACTTTAGATTCATTGGTCGTGTGGTGGGATTGTCCATCTTCCATCGTCGTTTCTTGGATGCCTTTTTCATTGTCTCTTTCTACAAGATGATTCTTAATAAGAAGGTGGCTGTGGTGGATATGGAGAGTGTAGATGCTGATTTCTACCGCAGTCTAAAGTGGATTCTGTAAGTAGAAGAAGAAAAGAAAAATGTAGAAGAAGGGTGGTATTGATGGTATTGTTAGGGACAATGATATTACCGATGTTCTAGATCTTACCTTTTCCACAGATGATGATCGCTTTGGTGAGCTTGTCACTGTGGATCTGAAGCCAGGAGGCAGTGAAATTGAAGTGAATGAAGAAAACAAGAAGGAATACGTAGAGTGAGTCCATCCCCATCCATCCCCATCTGTACAAGAAAACTGAATAGAGGGGTTATTTTAGTCTTATTACAGAATGGCGTATCTCCCGACGTGTAGAAGAACAGTTCAAGGCATTCAAAGAAGGCTTCAACCAACTCATTCCCCAGGATCTTATCAATGTATTTGATGAGCGTGAATTGGAGTTACTTATTGGAGGTCTTGCTGAGATTGATGTGGATGACTGGAAGAAACATACAGATTACAGAGGCTATACTGAGCAGGATGATGTGATTCAGTGGTTCTGGAAGGTAGGTTGTTTGCTACCATAAGAATAGGGTTGCTGATAGTGTGTGTGTACATATATATAGTGCATTAGTTCTTGGGACAGTGAGAAGAAGGCACGTCTGCTTCAATTCACAACGGGTACCTCACGTATTCCTGTCAATGGCTTCAAGGATCTGCAAGGCAGTGATGGACCCAGACGATTTACTATTGAGAAATCAGGCGAAGTGACACAATTACCAAAGGCCCATACTTGGTAAGAATAGGGTCTCCTTTGAAGAGTGTTTTTCTCATTCTTTTCCAACTCTTTATTTATATCTACAGCTTTAACCGTATTGATATGCCACCCTACAAATCATATGAGGCTCTCGTTGCTAAATTAACACTTGCAGTAGAAGAGACCATGGGTTTTGGTCAAGAGTAGTTTGCAAACCAATGTGTTTTTTTTTCTTCTCTTTCTCTCTTTTATTTTTACTATTATTTAGGCCCTTCACATACGTACTTACCCATTCTCATGTGTCTTATTCTGTATCCATACTCCTCCCTCCCTCATCTTTAGTACTGGGCTAACATTTACTTGTACTCTATTCTATCCTAGTTATAAATAGCAAGTCAATTAAACAATAATGATATAAGAGAGATCATTAGAAGTAGAGTTTATATTTCAAAAGTGTCTCTAGTAAAAAGGTGAGAATAGAATGAAACAGTAGATGTGTATTTAAAAAATAAAAAATAAAGACAAACAAACAAACAAACGAGTAAATAAGAGAATAATTAAGTAAATAAAAGAATACAAATGAATGAGAAAGAATACAAATGACAAATGATGGATTATCTACAGTGATATAAAAACAGGTTCCATTTGATAATATTGGAAAAGGTAAACTTCACTCTTTTCTTGTTTTGTTTTGTTTTGTTTTGTTTTTTAGGCTCCAAGACCATAGTCCCATATATGTAGCTCACCATGACTGGATGCACTGACGACCTTAGTATCACTCAGAGCCACTGATCTGACAGGTGCTTGATGGCAATGCACAGAATACTTTAGCAGACCCGTCCCAGCATCCCATACATTGACAGTACCATCCTGAGAACCAGAGACAAGGCGAAGTTTGTCATAGTCCAGGCTTACTACCCCTTGGTGGTGTCCAGGTAGTGTTTTTATGCATTGGCCTGTCTCCATAGACCATACTTTGAGTGTATTGTCCATAGAGCCAGAGATAATCACAGGGACAGAAGAAGCATCCAGTGCTGTTTTTCTAGTGCCAGTGCTCTCTTCATGAAGAGTAGAGAAACAATGGAAGAAGTTGGGCATACTTGGCATGGCTATGCTGACTGACTGTGAATGGCCCTGCAGTATTTGAAGACACTGCCGCCCCAATAAACACCAGAGTCGGATCGTACCATCTTCTGAGCTGGAGACTAAAGAGGTGCTGTTGTTGTAGAGTTGCAGATGGTTGACTTTCTTACAGTGACCTGCTAATGTATAGCATTCGTTGGTATCAATGTTCCATATCTTAATGGTCGTATCTTCGGATCCACTGGCTAAGACACGAGCATTGAAATTCAAATGAGCTACTCCCTTTGAATGTCCTTCAAGCACACAAAGACATTCGCCTGTTCTGTAGTTCCATACCCTTAGGGTGTGATCCAGTGAACCTGTCACTAGTTTGGAGGTATCAAACTGGAGAGCAGTGACTGTTCTCGCATGTCCCTTCATGACTTGTAGCTGTTCTCCTGTCTCTAGATCCCATACAGCTACTGTTTTATCTTTTGAGCCTGTCATGGCAATATTAAGCGTATCACAGAATTGGAGGCATTCGATACTCTCACTGTGTCCTTTGATCACTCGATGCACTGCCTTGTTTTTACGCCAATGACATTCGAGGACCATACGCTCACTGTAAATGTCTTTCCATGCTTTGTACTTCATTCTCTTGGCTTGACTTTCTTCTCGGCTGCTGTCTCTGTTTCTCTTGATGAGTCGGTTGCGTAGAAGAGGAAGTCCCCAACCACATTTAGTACACTTTTTATCAATGTGCTGAGTGCACATAGAATGCCATAAACAGTCGCTATCTGCCAGTCTCTTCCAAGCCTGATTTACTTTTGAAGCATTGCAGAGGGACTGAGCGTCCAATTGGGAAAATATTTTCAGACAGAGCTCATAAGGGAGAGTGGTGATAAAGTCCTCATTTAATAAAGTATGGAAACTGTTGGTGAGTTGAGAGAGTTGAGAAGAGACCAGACTTTGGAGAAGGTCGAATTCTTGTGACGAGGGAGGTGTGGCTGGAAGAGATGTATTCTTCTGTACAGTGGGCAGGGCTTCCATAGTGGCGGACTGAATAAGCACCTGTGGATCAAGGGAAGAAGGAAGATAAAGAGTTAATATGTATCTTTATACTCTTCAATAAGACTTAAGATGGGAAGAATCTCTCGGAGTGGCGCCATGCTGACTGAGCATCATTGATGAACAGAAAACACAATATTCTCGGTATTTCATTGGTCGATTTAATCCATCGCACCATTTCTATGAATTTGTATGGACAGATCGGAATTGTAGAGATATTTTATTTACAATCCATCGCTATATTTCCTCTTTCTATGCTCATTCCACGCAATCAAAGGGTTGGCAATGAATAATAGATAATAGATAATAGATAATAGATAATAAATCATAAATCATAGATAATACACACCCAAAGATTTTTCTGGCCTTTAAGCGGTGATATTTTCTTCCTTTTATGTAAAAGAAAAAACGCTCCTTATATGTAACTGTGTTTAAAATCAAGAGGTTTGCGGATATCCAAATAATTGTTTCCTTTTATACTATACCTCAATATCAAATTGTATTATCAATAGAATATATTGTTTATGAATACATAATTTATTTTTGCTCCTTTTCAAATCGATGTCATTTCTTAAACAATTGTAGTTTGACTATTTCTTTTTATATCCTAAAGATCTCTTAGTGTGTATAATTCAGACCTAATCTTATCCTCTTATCCTCCCTCCTTAAACCCCTTCCTCCCTCCTTTCCTATTCAGCTTATCCATTCCCTACACAGTCCACTCTCTCCTTTCTTTCTTTCCTTCTTTCCTTCTTTCCTTCTTTCCCTCCTTCCTTCTTGTCTAGTATGGCTTTGTTAGGTCGCTCTACCTCTCTTAGAACAGCCACCCCACAAGAGGTAGTTTCCCCTAAAAGAAGGCACAGCCTCCGTCACACACCCACTCAGAGACCACCCTACACTATCCGCAGGCAGACATCTGACACATTCCATAAAAGCAACAGAGCTCACCTCACCCACAGATCCAATTACTCCAACCTACTCCTAAGTGTAGATGACGTCCAACATGGAGGAACTTCTTCCATTGACTCTGGATCAGAAGAAGAGGGGAGTCCATGTGTGGCATCTCCCAGTACATTCCTTGACCATGACTACTCTCCTACTGATATACCACCACCGCCTTATCATCCCAAAGACACTTCTTCACAAGACACTCCACGCTCACTTGCCAATGCCTTTAAGACAAAGCTAAATATGACACTCAAGTCAGGAAGATCCACAGAGCGATTGAGAAAGACCAGCAGCAGCTTCCATCTCCTCGGTCATAAAAGAGAGAAGAAAGACAAGCCCTTGTATGATGATGGACTGAATCCAGTCTATCCTCCACCTCCAAGAGAGACCGATCAAAGGTGAAGGGAAGCTTATTGACCCATAATGAACAATGTACTGATGCATGTCTGTCTGTTGATTCTTCGATGGCTCTCTAGAGATCAATATGGATTCGTAAAACAGACACAATGGCTTTCTCAAGAGGATTATGACTCCTTTGAAAGGCTCTACCATCCTGTCATTGAACGCAGACATCAGAAATGGCGCCAATTAATAGCAGACAATAAGGGCCACTGGCCACAAAAGAGCAGTAAATGTAAGAAACCACCTTGTTCTATCTACAATTAATGGCCAAGTCAAACGGTACATACGCAAAGGAATCCCTTCTGAACTACGCGGACAGGTATAGAAGTCCACTACTCTCTCTCCATCTCCATCTCTCTCTCTCTCTACTTATGGAAATATTTAGGCGTGGTTTCATTACAGTGGAGCGGAAGAGAAAATGGCCAAGCATCCTGGAGACTACCAATCCTATGTTGATAAGGCAAGCGATGCTAATAAAGAGAATGAGTACTTGGAAATCATCGAAAGAGGTACATATACTACTGCTCCAAGATAACCTACTCAATTTACAAGATCTTCATAGGACATTTCCAGACAATATCCAGTTCAAATCAAAAAGCCCTGATGCCAATGTCACAGATGTTCCTGTCATTCAGTCTCTTCGGCGTCTCTTGTCGGCCTTCTCCGTCTATTCACCCTCCATTGGTTACTGCCAGTCCCTTAATTATATAGCAGGTCTTTTGTTACTCTTTATGCCAGAAGAAAAGGCATTTTGGACATTTATAGCCGTGATTGAGGACATTTTACCACCCAATATTTATGATGTGACAATGGAAGGTGCTAATATTGATCAGCATGTCCTTATGATGCTGCTCTCTGAGCGATGTCCCCAACTATGGCATAGAGTGGGTGATAAAAAGTCATTTTGGGAATGTGAAGAGGTGGAGGTGGGAATGCCGACAACTTCACTTGTCACCAGTCACTGGTTTCTGACTCTGTTCATCAATATTCTCCCCATTGAAGTAAGGCCACTTTATAGAAGCCTATAATAACACACCTTTTAGTCTGTTCTGCGTGTTTGGGACTGTCTGTTTTAGTAAGTCTTTGCATTTAACAATGAACTCAACTCTGTTATTTTTAGTGAAGGACAACGTGTGTTATTTAGAGTTGCTCTTGGCATATTCAAAATAAATGAACAGGCCATTCTGAATGTGAATGATTCTTTGGAGGTTTTCCAAGTGATTCAGGTAAGAAGACACACTACTGGTAGCACTAAAAGCTGACACTGCGGACTAGAATATGCCTAAAACAATGCTGGATTGTCACAGATTGATAGATGTGAGTTATTTCTTGCTAAATATATCTGATAAGCCCTTTTCTTTTTTAGGAAACCTACCACAAGTATGCTTCTACAACTCGTCTTAGCGAGGTTGACCTTGTAAGACGAAGACAGCTGTTTAAAACTCGTAGAGAGGAAAGACGTAAAAATCTGCCTGTAGAAAGTAAATTAAAGCGACGCAAAATGAGAGGTACCATTATTCACAAGGCTTTAGAGGCACGTCGCTTTGTAGAAAGAGCAAAGACTGTCAAATTATAAATATATACAGTACACCTTTATTTTATTTTATTTTGCTTTATTTATTTATTTATTTATTTAAGAAAGAAAGAAAGAAAGAAAAAAACCTATAACTCCCTATTCCTTTTAGAATCTATAATGCCTCACTATGTGGGAAACACATCTGTCTTTTGATAAAGAGAAAGCATAAGATCAATGTTGAATACTTGAATTATTGTCTCTTAATAAGTTATTCAAGTACTACATTTGAATAATTACAATAGCATATAACTTTCTGCTAAACATTAAACATTAACACTCAATCGAAACGCTTCTATACTATTTGTAGACTTGTTGACGAATAATGTTTCTTATGCTGGTATAAATGCGAGTCTACACACCAGGAGATTTTTCTGGCCTTTAAGCGGTGATATCTCCTTCCTTTTACGTCACAATAAAAATACCCTTTTATGGAACTGTATTTAAAATCAAAAGGTGCGTATCCAAATAATTATTTCCTTTTGTGGAATATATCAATATCAAATTGTATTATCAGTAAAATATATTGTTTATGAATAAAATTATTGATGGATAAAATTGTTTATTGTAATAATATAGCTAATAATACTGCAGCTAATAATATACTATCACTATATCTACTGCTGTTCTAGGTATATTCTTTCATAGCAATAGAATCTATACCCTAGAAGCCTTGTGCTTTAATATTGGGAGATAGATAACTATGCTCAGGAGTATACTCTAGACACCTTAGACAGTATAGAAGGAAGAAGACCACCTTGGACTGACTTGAGAAGAGTCTTAACTTATCTAATAACAGAAGAGTGTATTAGTAATAGTTCAATCAAGAAATATAGCATGCTTACCTTTTTATCACTAGAATAGTCTTTGGTGGTATCTAAAACTTCTTTCTATTGTTTCACTTTGTTAATGATGGCACATTACCTTGCCTATTTATGCTCATCTTGACGAGTACTTAAATATTAAGTTGTATGTGCAGTGTGAGAAATAACAGAATAATAACAGACCAGAGAATAGAAAATATTTTCATTCTGGTGATGTATACACTAGCCTCCACTCATAAAATTCACAAGTCATACAATTCACACTCTATTTGCCTTGAGCCTAAAGTCCAGTATTAGAAACAATACCTTGTTATCATTAAGCACCACTGTTAATACCAGTTACAATGAGATAATTGAGGTGATTATAGATATTGATTCAATAAATAAATACAATGTTCTTAATATAAGTGAATTTGGTTCTATTTTATGGACAATGATTAGAGTTAATTCCGTGTGTTCTATAATATATCTTTCTTAAGCAGTGCTATACTGCAAATACTGTGGGCTTATGGATAACACATTATGTTAAACAATAAATGCAGTGACTGAGTTGTAATTTTGGGGTGATTCTTGTTCTATTTCTTGTCTTTACAGCCAATTCTATACTTTTTAATTGCAAAGTCAATCGTCACTGCTTAAACAGGCAGGCAGAGTTTGAAATGACCCATTTAGACAGCGAAAAGCATTTCCAAACACATTAGCCAATCATAATAATATTGAGATTTTATTCTCAGGATATTTCTTTATATATCCCAATAATCTCCTGGTGTGTACCTTTCTAATGTGTATGATTTCAGGGACTGTATAAACACTGTAGAATACTCCACCTAAACGTCTTTTATCATCTTACACACCAAAGATTATTGGGATATATAAAGAAATATCCTGAGAATAAAATCTCAATATTATTATGATTGGCTAATGTGTTTGGAAATGCTTTTCGCTGTCTAAATGGGTCATTTCAAACTCTGCCTGCCTGTTTAAGCAGTGACGATTGACTTTGCAATTAAAAAGTATAGAATTGGCTGTAAAGACAAGAAATAGAACAAGAATCACCCCAAAATTACAACTCAGTCACTGCATTTATTGTTTAACATAATGTGTTATCCATAAGCCCACAGTATTTGCAGTATAGCACTGCTTAAGAAAGATATATTATAGAACACACGGAATTAACTCTAATCATTGTCCATAAAATAGAACCAAATTCACTTATATTAAGAACATTGTATTTATTTATTGAATCAATATCTATAATCACCTCAATTATCTCATTGTAACTGGTATTAACAGTGGTGCTTAATGATAACAAGGTATTGTTTCTAATACTGGACTTTAGGCTCAAGGCAAATAGAGTGTGAATTGTATGACTTGTGAATTTTATGAGTGGAGGCTAGTGTATACATCACCAGAATAGAGAAAGAAAGATTATTATTTGTTTTGATATTCCCCTCCTTTTGTTATTTCCCACACTGCACATACAACTTGATGTCTAAGTACTCATCAAAATGAGCATAAATAAGCAAGGTAATGTACTATTATTAACAAATCAAAACAATAGAAGGAAGTGATAGATACCACCAAGGACTATTCTAGTGATAAAAAGGTAAGCAGTGTCTTCATCTGGGCTTGAGCTCATTGTAATCCACAAGACACTCATTGTATTGTTATTAGGCAAGTAAAGACTCCTTTCAAGTCAGTCTCAGGTGGTCTTCTGTACTATCTAGAGTCTCTAGGGTATACTCCTGAGCATAGTTGTCTATCTCCCAAGGATAAAGCACAAAGCTTTTAGGGTATAGACTCTATTGCTATGAGGGAATGCACTTGGGCAGTAGCTATAGCTATACTATAGTATTATCTATACTATTACAATAAACAATTTTGTTCATAAACAATATATTTTATTGATAATACAATTTGATATTGAGGTATCCACAAAAAGAAACAATAATTTAGATACTTGCAAACCTTTGATTTTATATACAGTTCCATAAAAGGGTATTTTTATTGTGACGTAAAAGGAAGGGGATATCACCGCTTAAAGGCCAGAAAAATCTCCTGGTGTGTACGATTTTTTTTTTTTTGAAATCCTGAGAAAGAACATGCTTTACGGATAAAAATGTTACAACCTCAAAACACATACTAATGACTTCAAATTCAACACAAAGTTAGTTTAACATATTGTTTATATCAATGTATATAAAAAAGTTTTTATTTAATACTTTGTTGGGCCACCTTTGGCATCAATAACTGCCTGGCAGCGATCCTTCATTGAGCCAACTAAACGTTCGGCAAGATCGACATGGATATTTATCCAAGCTTCTTCTAAAGCTGTCTTGAGCTCATCGATATTTTTGATACCGGCCCTCTTGTTATCAATAAGCTTATCAAGACAGATCCAGAGATGCTCAATGGGGTTGAGATCAGGACTTTGGACAGGCCAGTAATCAAAACGCCTGATTGCATGTGTGTTTTTCCACCATGTTGTATAGCCACCTGTATGACATACAGCCCCATCTTCTTGGAATATGAAGTCCCTGTCCTCTTTCTCATTCAATTCAATGAACCATAGTAGAAATTTTCCTACCAAAATGTTGACATATACGTCCTGATTTACAGTACCATCAATAAAAACCAAAGGCCCAAATCCACCAGCCTAGAAACAACTCCAGATCATTATGCTACCTTTCCCCTCATTTGGTTGTAGGTATGGTATGAGCAGTCTTATACCTCTCTCTGATCTTTCGAATCACTCTGGTTTCTCCCCGGTAACCTTCTACTTCAAACCGTGACTCATCAGACCATACACCGTGTCCCCAGTCCTCAGGAGTCCAATTGACCCGTTCCTTCGCTCAGCAAAGTCTTTTCTTCATTTTTTCTTCTAACAACCTTGACTTGTGTGCTGAGAAGTAGGAACCAAACCCAATCTGATGTATTCATTTGATGAATATTGCTCTACAGATGATTGTCTCATGTGCCTTAAGTTCCAAATTTATGTAGTTATAGGAGGCAAATAGGTTGCCTCTTAGAATGGCCTCAAGTCGTCTGAGGTCTCTCTCGTTAAGTTTTTTTTTTGGTGTACCAGTAGTCTTGCTAATGACAACGACCTTTGAAATGCTACCCATGGAGTAATTTTATTTTTCAAGCCATTAAACACTCTAGTACTCTCTTTCTTCAAGCTTATCATAAACTCTAGAGTTTCTAGTTGAGGATTCTGCATTTGACATTTGAGATTGCTTAATGAAATGTGATTCTGTGGTAAAAAAGAATCATGTTTTAAAAAATGTATAAGTTAGGGGATCGTACCCTTTCTAATGTTGTATGACTATAGTTGAAGCTAATTTGCCCAGAGTCCAGAGCATGAAAGAACGAGAGGATGCAATACTTTGAAAAAACCAATTGAGTGATATGCTTCCGGTATAAACGACCAAAGCTATCCAGTTCAAATGTATAGAAGACAAACACCTTGGCAAAGTTGAGCTTGGGAGCAACAAAAGGAGGAAATAAACACCAAACAGTATACAGAGGCAATATTAGCAGAGTAGGAGCATCCATACTAACATGCATTGGGACAGGAGACACAGGCAAGAAAGAGCAGCCACGATGAATCGGGCTCAGAGAAGACGAGCAGTTGCGCCCATGGCAAGGAAACAGAAGAGCAACAGAGGTAGAAAGTGCTTGAAGGTGCAGAGGAAGGATCCAACAAACCAATGCCACCACGCCTACGAGATTGGCACAACAGAGCCCACCCAGGACTACCGAAACCGAGGTTAAGGTATCCACCTACATGCTGACGGACTGTCTTGAAAAAAAAATAGTCAGGAGCAGGGGTCACATACAGGACATGCCAGATGGTTCTGAAGAGCAAGGAGTTAGCCACAAGGCTCTTACCACGAACAGAAAGGTGGCGCTGCGGCATAATACTGCATTACCTCTCAAACTTCTGCAGAAGGTCATTAGCATAAGCTAATACCTTCAACGGACGAGGCGGAATCAGAGGAACAACAGCGGATAACAGCGGAGGAACACCAAAACAGAAGCTATGGAGAGCAGAAGAAGCGAGAATGGTTCGGAGCAAAGGCTCAAAAGCAAGGTTAAAAAGAAGAGGAGAGAGAAGATCTCCTTGTCTCAACCCACGACCTTGGGGGAATGGGGAGAACACAAAACCATTCACATTGATATGAATTCTGGTAGCAAAAAAACAACAACAACAAACAGACAGTGTCTACAAAGAACACAGGAAAACCAAAACGAGAGAGCAACAAACGAAGGTACTCTGGATGTACATGATCATACGCTTTCTCTTGATCCGGCAAGAGGGCAACACCAGGATCCTTTGCCAATTGGGCATGTTGCATGACAAGGCGCGTTAGCAAACCATTGTCAGCTATGAATCTATTGGCCGTGAAACCCGTTTGATAGAGAGTCATCAGAAGGCCAAGGCAGAAACGAAGTCGAGAAGTGATGATCTTAGCGAAGATCTTATCATCACAGTTGATAAGTGAGATGGGTCACCAATTCTTCAGAAGAGAAGGGTCATCAGCTTTTGGTAAAAGTAACAAAACAGTTTCCAACTCATAAGAAGGAAAAAACACCGAACAAAGCATCATGGTACACCTGTCGAGCCAACTCTTGCACAAAGGAATGTCTGAACAACCTTCTCCACAAGGGATAGAGAGTTCCATCCAAACCAGGGCTCGATTTGCTGAGTGTATCTTTCAAAATAAGCATGATCTCTTCAAGAGTAATCTTGTCAAGCAGAGAGGCAGAAGAAAAAGCAGACAAAAGAGCAGAAGGAACGTTGTTGAGCAAAGACTCACCAGAGACAAAGTCAATGGGGTCTGCAGTGTACAGGTCCTGGTAGAATCAGCGTGCATGCCCAAGCATGTCTGCCATCAAAGAAGAAAAGAGATCACCAGAAACAGGATCCCAAAGCGAGGTAATGGACTTTGCAGTCATTCTTTGTTTGATGGTCCTATAAAAATAGGTATTTGACTGTTTGCCCTGTTCATACCACTTGACACCAGCACGCTGGGCAAGATTGGCGGTTCAGGCCTACTGTAAGTTGGCAAGGTCAGCCTCAACACTAGAAAGATCCAGAGAGGGCGACGAAGAAAGAGGTTGGGTGCGAGTGCGGTTGAGCTGACGCCCCACTCATTTGTTGTTTAGGACTGTATATTACAGATACTTTCAAGCACCTTGGTATCCCTTTTTCACGTCAAGGTATTAACCAAGACGCACTTTTCTCACACTCACAAGTCAAGGCAATTGCAGTAATGCAAAAGCTGAGGAATGGGTGTAAACATGTATGGCTTTGGGATTACAGCAGCCCTAAGAGCTTATACTGTTTTTGTTCGGCCTATTCTTGAGTATTGGTTGGCTATTTATAATATCAATAGACTAAGCATCCGCCCGCTACAAATCTATCAGTCTGCTTGTCTGAGACCTTGTCTTGCTAGATCTGCTACTGCTAGGTTTGGAGCGATCCAGGTTGCCCAATTATCCGCCCTCCCTAACATATACTCTCGTTTCCTTTATCTGCAAGCCAAATTTGTTGAGCGCACATCTACCCTTCCTGAAGATACCCTCCTCTGGTGCATTGTCCCGCAGCTTGAAGCACTCCAGAGTAAAGCCAGATGGATTAAGCTACATGGCAATGTACTCTGGCAAAATGCTCAAAGAATAGGACGGGCTCACAACCATCCTAAGTATCCATTAAAAGTAACTTATATTGAACGACTTCAAAGTGAAATGACTAGTCTAGTTCGTGATAAGAATCCGTTGGTGGCAGTAGCTTGCTCATTGAGGCTGCTGATGAATGTGTTGAGCAGGAACGCCAATGCCGCTATAGAGTGCAAAGACTCTTCCTACAACAAACTCTCTGCCCTCACTTCTCCTCAGAACCCTTCTCTACCACCCATTCTTAAACTGTTTAGCATAGCCAGAAGTTTCTCTATTCATTTTCAGGATTGTCCGAGCTATTTTAAGTATCCCTCGTTGAATTTCGAGTTGCCATAGGATGACGGTTGTCTTTTCGGTATCTTGTTTTCCTTGTTAACTCTATGGTCTTTTGGATATCTACTCTTAATTATCATTCACCACTATCTCTTATTTTTCTTCATTCTTCCTTTATTTGAGGTTTTATATTTCTCTATCCTTCCGTTTCTTATTCATTTGCATTCATTTTTTTTACTTTAGTATCTAGAGTGTTCATGTTTATCTGATTTTATTTTCAAAACAATCTCATAGGGTGGCTAACATGTATAATGTGTAAATGGCACCTACACCCAAAAAAATAAAAACAAGAATTCTTGTGACAAAATATACAATTAATTCAACTAAAATTAAACTGTTATAATGAACGTTAAATAGCTTACCTTCAGTAGTAACTTGTTAAAAATAAATCCAATCTTAGAAGCTAAAAGTTATATATGTTATTGTCTGTTAACATTTCATACAAATGTGTATGTGAAGATTAACCAAAGAAAAATAAATTTCTTACATTCTCGAATGAGTAGTCTTCCTTACCATATTGTTCATGGAAAATAAAAAGAGTCTATCTTTTCTCAGCCTAATACTTATGTTATTCAATGAAGACATGAATGAAAATTGTTCTTTATGGGAAAGACTTGAACTACATCTTTTTGTAGAAGCTGGACTGGGTGAATAGACAGATTATTGTCATTGTACACATGTAGATCGGTGTTGTGCATGTCTGTCAATAATTTTTTTCCCCTTGCTACGAGATTTAAAGACGTTTTCAGTACTAATTTTTTGTTTATTATTGTGTCCCTTTTTCATTACTGACTATCTACTCGATGACAGACATTCTCTCACAAGTGTTTTTTGTTCGGTGAATGAAGTAAGATTAATACAAGGCAGAAAAACTTACGGTTTGAATAAATTTTATTCGGAAGATGAAAATATGACATATACTTACGACAGTGTTTTTGATTTTCACCTCAGGATCGTTCTTCTTTCTATACTAAAATAAAGCAATTTATTAATAAAGAGAAACCCAGGTATATTCTTGCATATGGAAGAACACATAGCCTGTAGGTTTTATATTGAAAGATTAAAATGCCCCTTTTTTCTGCTTTCAAATGTCTAAAAATTACTCTCTATTTTGTACTTTATTCCATACATCTTACAATTCTAGTGGCTTTGTTTTGTCAGAAATAGCTCGAGTGACTTGCCATACTCTGATAAACAAGCTCATTCTGGAATACTTTTCACCTATTGTGATTATTTTTGGTATTATTTTCTTGGAAATATAGTAGTGATAATGCACCCCTGCAGCGTATAGAACTACTCTTCTCTTACCATGCATAACTAGAAACAGTAGATTTAGGAAGGTTTTATATGCCCCTACATAATAGTAACTATGTTTATAATATAATTAGTGAAAAATCACTTTTTAAGAAGAGTGGGTCCGGCTATTTGATTAGTTGATGGATAATGCACAGTCGCCCTCATTGAATTTATTTAATATTTGTTGGAAGCTTGGTGATAAAGGGGAAAAGAGAGACTTATTTATATTGTATAAAGCACTTTTTTCTTTATAGATGTTGTAAAGTCGACAATATATCAGATAGATGCCCAATCACTTCTTGAGTGAACCATCTTCAAAATAGATATACAAGCTATTGTGGATAGGGTCATTTGCACAAAAGTCATTGTAACTGTCTAAATAATGATAGATACCAAACATAAAGTAGTGACATTGTAATAAGACCAAATGGCAGATTATTACAAAGAATGAGTGAGATGAATCAGTCATACAATCCTATGAGTTACATACTTCTTTTCATACAGGACAGTTAGGTTGGGATAAAAATACATGCTCAGTCAATGACCAAAATGTCAAAATAAGCACAATAAAATACTACTGCTCTGGATTGATGTACAGAAATGATTCTAATCACTTGTATTTATTTAAAAAATCCTTTCATTAGTATAGAGTAGACATGCATGCTAGCATTGAACAAGATTGCCTGAATTTTATACAGCATAACCAAGACACACTGAGAAGAGACATATTAAGTGGTGTATGTGATACTGTTACTTCAGACCCTATTTATTAAAGAAACGAGAGGTTAACATTTAACAGTTTGTAAATAAATAAATAAAACAGCTACAGAATCAATGGTATTGAATAAAGCATCTATGATAAGTCGTAGCGTATTTGATACAATAGATAGATCTTTTAGAGATAGTATAAGAGCATAACAGTCTTTATTAGAATATGTGCCTTTTGGTGGTTATTTCCTTGAAGTTCTTTTATTTGTAATAGTTATTAGAATAAAAGAATAGCATACAGGTTAAATAAAAAAGAGCAGAGTGAATCTTATGTTAACTAACCAAAATACCTTTGGACCTAAGAAGCCACTAATGACACTATCACAGCAATGCATGATAATAAAGGGAAAAGAGATGGGGAAGATGTTGAAGAAAAAAAGGATTCAAACTCTATCTTATCAATGAATTCAAAACATCGATCCTGTGTCCTGAGTTCAGGTCCTCACCTTTGGAAATATTTAAACATGTCAAGAACTCCAGGCCCTATCAACGAACAAAAATGCTCCAAGTTAAATGTCATGGTCTTCTCAGGTCATTTCTTCTTAATTTTATATTTATATATAAAATACTTATCTTTCTCTCCCTTCAAATAGGTGTTCAAACCAAAATTGTATGAAGGACAAGACATTGAGGCTTTGGAATCGTGATCTAGCTGCTATATTGAACTTTATATATAGTCTAATGTCTCCAAGGGAAAATGGCACCCCTTCAGAGCGCTTTTGTAAATATAACAAAAGAAAGCACGACACAAATGATACAATTAGAACCAAGAAAAGGTCCAAGCCTTCTGGTTCATCCCCATCCTTCTCCTTCCCAGTTATCGATGGAGTCTCGTTTGACTAACTGACCGAAACCCATGATACAGATAAACTATCTAAAATGTAATAAGGTGTGTCTTATTGGATTTTATCATAAAAAAAAGACATTATAATGTCTAGTAGATATTATTGTAAATTAAGAAGTATTGTATCCCTGGCATATATTTATATGCAAAAGAATCCTGTCTATATTTTTAGAGAAATTGTTTTTGAGAGTTCATATAGTCTAATTCATCAAATAGAGATAGTGCAATAACTAGCTATCCATTGGATACAGGAAGGCTTTGCGAAATATATTTCTTATATAACAAAACATACTTTTTGTTTCTATTTTTTTAATAATAATATAAAACGTAGACAATGAGAATATACAAGTAATCAGAAACACAAACACATAATAGTTTGAATAACATACTTCTACTCATACCAAACACACCCTTTGCCTCTTCTATTCGAACATTATTTTTCAATACATTCTCATTCCACAGCCATTCACGTATTTTGTAACACTATGAATTAGCATAGGGTTCTGACAAACTTTAGTTACAGCACCAAATACTAAATAAATTTCTTATCAGGACTCATAATTTCTCATTGGCAAACACTATGGTTAAACTTAGTATCATTCTTTTAATTACTACAATATATAGGTTTTGCTGGATAGAGTAGTTTGAGACAGTCAGATGTTACAATTAAAGATACATATATTCATTAAGATACTATACCATGCCTTGACTGTAAATACAGGACATAACCTTCGGTTTTGATCAGACTACCAATATCTTTATAGAAGTGACAATATTATATAGTTTGTTATCAAGCCAATATATTATTGCTGAAAATCTTAATGAGCTATTAGACTATGGGAAGACTATGTACAGGTATATACTCTTGTGCAGATGTGATATCCCCCAATATAACAAATTCAAAGAATTTATTTTCTCTCAGTTTAATACTTTAGCTTGTCAGCTCAGACAGTGAGCTATTATTGATCAAGTGATACTAATGCTTACACTTGTCAATAAAGACAGGATCAGATACCAATTCTTTTTGGAGAAAGCTTAAGTTGTTTCATCAATCTGTAGAAACTAGACTTGCAAATTGGATTGTCCATACTCATACGGAATTCCTCCATTGTTCGAGGTGGATTACTATTCCACTTATGAGTTATCTCTTGCTTGTATTTTTCGGTAAACTGAGATCTTCTCCATTTATCTCTTATGGGCTCGAGAGATCCTTTTTCCTTGAACGTCTTCATGATTAGGGGGACAGTCGATGGGCTAATGTCAAATCTGTCTGCAATCTCTTTTAGGGTGGGATCATTGACATTGCTCTCATGAAGAATGAGGTTGCGCATGTTTTCATCGATAATCTTCCTTTTCTTACGAGGCTTAGGGGTCTTTCCAGTACTAAGTGTATGTTCAATCAGGATTTTGGAAACAGTCATTTGGCTGGTACCCACTATAGCAGCGATTTGCTTTTGAGTAAGACCATTAACCTTGTGCTCATGTAAAATAGTTCTGCGCATGTTATTATCAACAGGTTTTCCTTTGCTATAAGGTTTACGAGTCTTTTTAGTACTAGGATCATGTTCCTTCAAGATTCTAGAAACAGTCGAATTATTAGTGCCAACTATATTAGCAATTTCCTTTTGGCTACGACCATTGACATTGCGCTCATGTAGAATGCTATTACGTATGTCTTCATTGACAATTTTTTTTCTTCCACGAAGTTCACATGCATTTCCAGTACTATGAGCATGTTCAATAAGGATATTGGAGACAGTTGATCGGCTAACATCAAACATGGCAGCGATTTGTATATGGGTGAGGTCGTTGACCTTGCTCTCATGTAGAATACTATTGCGCAGATCTTCATCAATAAGCTTCCTTTTTTTACGAGGTCTAAGAGCGTTCCCAGTATTAAGAGCATGTTCTTTCAAGATTATGGAGACAATCATCTGGCTAGTACCGACTACATCAGCAATATCCTTTTGACTAAGACCATTGACAATGTGTTCATGCAGAATCATGTCGCGCATCTCCTCATCAACTGGTTTTCCTTTGCTACGAGGGTTATGGGTATTTCCAGTACTGAGAGTATGTTCAATCAATATGTTGAAAACTGTTGATTTGCTTGTGCCGACCATGTCAGCAATCTTCCTTTGGGTAAGGCCATTGACATTGCGCTCATGTAAAATGAGATTACGCATGCTTTCATCGATAGGCTTCCTTTTGTTACGATTCTTAATAGCATCTTCAGTACTGGGATTGTGTTCAATCAAGAATTTGGAAACATTCGTTTGGCTAGTACCTACCAAGGCAGCAATCTGCTTTTGGGTGAGGCCATTGACCTTGTGCTCATGCAGAATTGTTCTACGCATGCTTTCATCGATAGGCTTTCTTTTGCTATAAGGTTTGCGAACCTTTTTAGTACTAGAGGTTTTTCCATTAAGAATTTTGGAATCAGGCACTTGGCTAGTGTTCACTGTGGTAGTAATCTCTTTTTGGGTGGGGTCATTGACCTTGTGTTCATTCAGAATGATGTTGCGCATGCTTTCATAAACACGTCTTCTTTTTTTAAGCGGTTTACGAATATCTTCATTCATAAGCGCACGTTCTATCATGATTCTAGAAGCATGCGACTGGATAGTGTCCACTGTATCATCAATCTCTTCTTGGATGAGGCCATTGACTTTGTGCTCATGCAGAATGCTGTTGCGTTTGTTGTCATTACCAGTTTTTTTTCTTTCACGAAGAATACGGGTATTTTCATTAATAAGAGTATTTTCCTTGGTGTTTGTATTATCTCTAGTGGTTTTTTTTCTATTAGAAGTTCTTCGCTTGATGATGCCTCTTTTTTAGTGCGTGGAGTAGACATTAGGGAATAATAGAAGAATAAATAAAAAGAAATTATGGTTTGAATAAATTTTATTCGGAAGATGAAAATATGACAGATATACTTACGACAGTGTTTTTGATTTTCACCTCAGGATCGTTCTTCTTTCTATACTAAAATAAAGCAATTTATCAATAAAGAGAAACCCAGGTATATGCTTGCATATGGAAGAACACATAGCCTGTAGGTTTTATATTGAAAGATTAAAATGCCCCTTTTTTCTGCCTTCAAATGTCTAAAAATTACTCTATTTTGTACTTTATTCCATACATCTTACAATTCTGGTGGCTTTGATTTGTCATTATAGTGTCAAATTATATTTAATTAGAGAAATATAGCAAGATTATGTAGAGGCACCTTGCCATGAATGGTCTGTTTGGTATGAACTAAAAATGGTATACAATATAGACTTTTTGTTTGCCTCTTTACTTTCTGATGCGCCACAGCATATGACTTATATTCTGACACAGAAATGCCAGGATTAGGACCAGCATTTATCAGAAATAGCTCATGAGTGACTTATCATACTCTGATAAACAAGCTCATTCTGGAATATCTTTCACCTATTGTGATTATCTTCAATATTATTCTCCTCACAATTTACACTAGTCAATATTAATTATTCAACCAATTTAAAATTCTATAGTGATTTATAGAGAATAAACCTATACCCACAATTGTTGCTGTTTCATTTTAAACATCTTTCGGCATTTACTCTCCATCTGAAAACACTTGAATTATTAATAATCTTTTAGATGAACTTTAAAAGAAATAGCCTCCAGACTTGTTTTATCGTTGTTCTTTAGCTATTAATAAACATGTCGATTTCGGACATTGTTTGTATAATGAATATGAGTCTTAATCCAATCGAACACCTTTTAGTATCAAATAAATAAAGCAGTATGAAATTGAAAGGTTCTTTTATAAGCCAAAGAGAAAAATAGTTGAAGGATGCCATAGTGCAGAAGTAAAAGGTAATCTCCAAGGAATATGCTGATGTTTTTTTTAAAAAAACATGATAGGATGTCATACTGTGATTAATGCTCATGGTGACCCAACAAACTGCTTGCTACTTTATAATTAAGTTATATTTATCATTTGAAAAACCTAATATATTTATTTATTTGAGGTTTCCATGCCTATATCTAAAGAACTTATGGAGTTATAGTCATTAAAAAGTAGAGTATTCAAGTTGAAAAACTCACCGGATTTTATAATTGAGAAAAGGATTCACCTGCTTCAATGTGATATGGAAAACACCTAATTCAGAGCTGCAGAGATCAGAACAAATGGAAGTTAGAGGATTTATAACTATACTAGTTGTAGAAAATTATGTTTTTCTTTAAAAGTCTATGTTATAAAGATATTTGTTTATAAATAATCATAAGATCTGTTCATGTAGAGAATGGTTAGTGGTATATATGCCGTTTGGTCTATGAAAATAATCAATAATATATCCAGGATATATGTATAGCAAAGACTCAAAAAATATTAACAAACATACCTATTTAGTTATTAAATTAATCATTTCATGGTATACTATTTTACAATAGCCAAAAAGAACCATCATTGAAACAATCGATCCTACATATATAAAGGTTGGTGAAAGGTAATTAATTGATGCCAATACCACAGTCTTTATATTATTATGTAATAGGCCTGCTATTACTATTTTTCTAAATCTATCTGAGAATAAAAGGCAGGTACTTAAGCATCGATTGATCATTTTTAGTATCTTTAGATGGAGTGAGAAACCATAATAATAATAATAGTGCCTCTATTCATATATACACAACATTATTACCACTAAACCTATATAATATTATGCTGTTAGCATAATCAGTCTTCCTTTGAGGATCAATTTATTTGGTAAGAGAACGACGTTTCTGGGGTATAGAATGCCATTTGATATTGATAGAAGATGGGACATTCACTCACAAAAGTATTGTAGCAAGTGATTGGAAAAGGGAAAGAGGAATTGATATTTTGGAGTGGTCTGCTCAATCACTCGATCCGAATCCCATTGAGAATCTTTGAATGTAAATGAAAGATAAAGTCCAGAAGAGATGCAATGGTTCTTTCAAGATGAACAAGCTCAAAACTATTATACAAGAAGCTTGGGAATCTTTTGGGCCAAAACCAATAAACGGCTCACACTAAAGCAAATGTATGTGTTTTAAGGACAAGGTCCTAAACAAGCCGTATATTACAAAAAAAACCTAAAAAAAAATTCCCTGCCTACACTTATTTATCTGATTTTGATAAAGATGAGCTATATCAATCGACTCATTGAGTTCACATATATAAAGTCAACTAAAAGATGCCATTGAACAACAATCTTAATGAGTCAATCTTTGGTGAATGTCATAAACAAAGTAATAATTGTTGTTTATTTGATTATGATATGTATATTCGAGGTGGAAAAGAGGCAAGTGGGCTAAAAGGAAAAGAAAAGTATTTATCAGTTTTAGTCGCCTTTTTACTTAAATACTTGAATGTATATCTGTGTAATCTAGTTCTGAAAGCTCTCTTGTGTAATCAATATTACCTCAAAAGAGTAAAATACAAATCGCAAATTAAACATAACATCCACCCATCCAGTCATACAACATTAGAAAGGGTACGATTTTTTTTTTGAAATCCTGAGAAAGAACATGCTTTACGGATAAAAATGTTACGACCTCAAAACACATACTAATGACTTCAAATTCAACACAAAGTTAGTTTAACATATTATTTATATTAAGGTATATAAAAAAGTTTTAATTTAATATTTTGTTGGGCCACCTTTCGCATCAATAACTGACTGGCAGCGATCCTTCATTGAGCCAACTAAACGTTCGGCAAGATCAACGTGGATATTTCCCCAAGCTTCTTCTAAAGCTGTCTTGAGCTCATCGATATTTTTGATACCGGCCCTCTTGTTATCAATAAGCTTATCAAGATAGCTCCAGAGATGTTCAATAAGTTCCAAATTTATGTAATTATAGGAGGCAAATAGGTTGCCTCTTAGAATGGCCTCAAGTCGTCTGAGGTCTCACTCATTGAGTTTTTTTGGTGTACCAGTAGACTTGCTAATGCCAACGACCTTTGAAATGCTACCCATCAAGTAATTTTATTTTTTAAGCCAGTAATCACACCAGTACTCTCTTTCTTCAAGCTTATTATAAACTCTAGATTTTCTAGTTGAGGATTCTGCGTTTGACATTTGAGATTGCTTACTGGAATGTGATTCTGTGGTAAAAAAGAATCATATTTAAAAAATTTATAAGTTAGGGGATCGTACTCTTTCTAATGTTGTGTGACTGTATGATTTTAGAATACAAATTCAATGCGATGATTGGAGTAAGTGTACAGTTCAAAGTATTTTTTGGGTGTAATTTGCTATTCGTGCATTGAGCATATTAGCCACCCTATGAGATCGTTTAAAAAAAATGGGATAGATATGGAAACACTTCAAATACAAAAGTGAAAAAATAAATGCAAAGAGGGAGGAAACAGATGGACAGAGAAATACAAAACCTCAAATGAGGGAAAAATAGTGAAAATGAGAAATGATGGTAAAATAAGAATTATGAATAGACATCCAAAAAGGCCATAAAGTCAGCAAGAAAACCAGGACACCAGAAAGATAACCGTCATCCTGTGATGATTCGAAATTCAACAAGGGATACTTAGAGCAACTCGGACAATCCTGAGAATATATGTAGCAACTACACTAGCAGCTTCTGGCTTTGCTAAACTGGTTAAGAATGGGAGGTAGAGGAGAGATCGAAGGAAAAGTGAGGATAGAGCGTCTGTTGCTGAAGGAGTCTTTGCACTCTATGGCGGCGTTGGCGTTCCCACTCAACACACCCATCAGCAGCCTCAATGAGCAAGCTACCAGCTGATGGCTCTACCTTAAAGTCTCGAGTAGACGTGGCTCGATCAATGGCTTGCAGCAGTATTAACAAACTGGGCCAAAGGTCTCGCCATTTAACAAAAGACTTAACCGTGCGCGGCAGAAGATTTAGACAATAGTCAATTGGATGAATGTCTTGTGGTGGTGCAGGAACTAGGAAGAACAAGAACGTGGAGCGTTCATGGTCAACGAATGTGCAAGTGAGAAAGTGGTCCCGATTTGCAGATGGGTGGCCACATTGGCAAGGAACTGAAGGTGTTGGTGGTAACCAAGCAATCCTCCATTTTAGTAGACGATGTCTTTCTTTGCGCGTACACGGTAGTAGAAGAATTGGATCCCAAACAGGTCTACATAGTCCACGGGCTACCGTCACCAGCGGATTCTTGCCACGTACTAGACTAGTAATTTCACTTTGAAGAAGTTCAAGATAAGCTACTTTTAATGGATATTTAGGAGGGTTGTGAGCCCGTCCTATTCTTTGAGTATTTTGCCAGAGTACATTGCCACGTAGCTTAATCCATCTGGCTTTACTCTGGGGTGCTTCAAGCTGCGGGATAATGCACCAGAGGAGGGTGTCTTCAGGAAGGGTAACTGCGCGCTCAACAAATTTGGCTTGCAGATAAAGGAAACGAGAGTATATGTTAGGGAGGGCAGCTAACTAGGCAACCTGGATCATTCCAAACCTAGCAGTAGCAGATCTAGCAAGACAAAGTCTTAGACAAGCAGACTGACAGATTTGTAGCGGGCGGATGCCTAGTCTATTGACATTACAAATAGCCAACCCATACTCAAGGATAGGCCAAACAAAAACAGTATACGCTCTTAGGGCTGCTGTAATCCCAAAGCCATACATGTTTACACCCATTCCTCTCAGCTTTTGCATTACTGCAATTGCCTTGACTTGTGAGTGTGAGAAAAGTGCGTCTTGGTTAATACCTTGACGTGAAAAGGGGATACCAAGGTACTTGAAAGTATCACAGGTTGGAAGCTCGTTGCCATAGAGGTAAAACGGCACATTGGCCGGGGCATTGAGTACTTCACATTTGGAGGGACTCCATTTGTAACCAAGGAGGGTCGAGTGAATTTCGGCAAGTGCCAGCATTCGATGTATATCTTCTGGGCAGCCCATAAGAGCCACATCATCAGCATACAACAAACAACTCACAGGAGCCCAAGTAACAGTGACATGAGACGGACTGTAAGAGGAATCTGACGACTCAGAAGAGTCATCCGAAACTGTAGAAGTAGGAAAAGGATTGTGAAGGGAATTCTGTAACTCGTCAAGCAATGCGTGAACAGTTGCCTGTGGGGAAGCAAAAGAGAAAGGATTTCGAGCACAGAGATGAATGGACCGTCCCATGGTAGGTGGGTGCATACCAACCAGTATTGGGGATACCGAAGCAAACCTCAAGAAACGTGGAAGAGTATCAATGAAAATAGAATAAAGGAACGGAGAAAGAATACTACCCTGTAAGACTCCTCGTTTAGGCAAAATGTCCCGAGATGCTACATTTTTCAGAATCACATTCACCACAATGTCATCAAACAAATTCTGTAGTAGCAAGAGCAACGGCTGAGACACGAAGGGCATCAGCGACTCCCAGGAGTAATTGTACACTACTTCCAAAAATTAATGTCGCGTTTCATAAATATTTATAATACAGTCACACCTAATTGAATTTAATACTTTTGAAAATAAATTTCAGGACGAAATATTTAGGATATGTTCAACATTACATAAAAAACTCCACATTTGATATAGAACTTTCAAACTTTCACATAATAAAGCTCAACATATTTAATTATAGAAAATAAAATAATAATAATATAATTAATATTTTGTATGGCCTCTTTTGGTATCAATGACAGCCTGGCATCTATCTGTCATACTCAGAACTAATTGTTGTGCAAGTTCAACACCAACCCTCTCCCACTCTTCTGCAAGTAGAGTATTCAAACATTCAACATTGGTAATAGATACCCTTATTTCCTCAATTTGTCTTTCCAAGGCCCACCAGACATGTTCAATTGGGCTCAAGTCAAAGATATGTGCATATCAGTACTCAAAGAACCCTAATCTGATGTGTCTCTTTCCACCATCTGGCATAGGCTCCATTATGACAGCTAGCACCATCTTCTTGTAACAGAAACCCCCTATCCTCTTTCTGATGCAATTTCATGAACCAAAGATGGAACTCACCAGCCAAATTTCTGATATATTCGTCTTGGTTTACAGTGCCATCAACAAAGACTAATGGGCCAGATCCACCTGCCCAGATACATCTCCAAAGCATGACCCCACCACCACCAAACTTTGTTGTTGGAACAATAGGACTAGGATCATACCTTTCTCCAACTTTTCTGATTACACGGACACCTCCATCGTTCCCTTTCACGGTGTACCTGGACTCACCAGACTAATTAACACCTCTCCACTGGTCGTTCGTCCAATTGACATGTTCTTTAGCCCAAAAAAACCGTTTCTCATTGTGTTTTTCAGCTAAGGCTGGCTTGTGAGCTGGAGAAAAAGATCTGAACCCTAGCTGATTGCAGTAACTGATAATGGTGTTTCTAGATACATCAACCTGAATCTTCGACATTTCTAATCTCAGCTGCTTCTATGAGGCAAATGGATCCTCTCTAATGACCTTTTCCAGGTGTCTGAGGTCCCTCTCACTGGCTTTTTTATATATATATGTTTTCCATGACTCTTTAAACACAATGGTGACCCACGTTCTTTGATGTTTCTGATACTATTTTGAACTGTGGGCTTTTTCATCGCAAACATAGTTGAGATGATAGTCAATTTTAATCCAGCCTTCAACAGGTAATAAATGCCCCATAGCCTTTTATCTTCTGCTTTATCATATTCTCCACGAGTGTGTGTTTCTGAAAATGTATCTGACATGTTGTGTTGGTTTAACACTATTTGGATAGAAGAAGAGTTTTATGCAAAAAAAAAGTTTTTTTATTAAAATTTAGGCAAGTATTAAATTCAATTGTGTGTGGCTGTACAATATATACGCAGATGTGACAAGTGAATGCGACATTAATTTTCGGAAATGGTATAAATGTGAGAGAACTAAGGTAAGTATCATAAGGCCTCAAAACTGAGAATTTTTAGAGATAGGAAAAGCTGGAAATCATGTGCAGTATGATTATTAGTCATCTTCACGGAACAAACCAAAAAGGTGTGAAGCACTTTGCCAGAAGACCATGCTATTTTCCTAAAAAAATTGAATGTGTGAACTTCAATATAAGAAATTCCAGTACAGAAGTAGTGGCCTAATGGTTTAAAATTCATAGGAAAAAATGCAGGGATTTCAGGCGTGGAGGTGCCTATTCCATAAGATCGATGTTTATTACAAAATCAATCATGAAAGACAATGGGATCGATAATGCCATGACACACGTAAATTAAATCATCAATTCAAATATCTTTGAGTTTTACAAATATAAAACAGATAAACAATAGTATTTTAGTACACAGATACATAGCTTGTTTCTTCTTCTTCAATGGAAAACAATACCACTTTGGATTACAAGGAGGTGACAGTGATTATAAATTTCTCCTAATACAATCAAGAAGTTGTTAAAGCAAAAGAAGAAGGTAGTATATTCCCATCCATGCTATAGACATCTTTTTGGATAAATGATAAACAAAACCCACTCATGATACTAAGAAAAATGGAAGTAGAGTATATTAGCTTAGTTTAAAAGATATTTGTTGAATTTCTAAATGAAAATAAAACACAGCTCGGAGAGACTATTCCATATACATTTTTTTTGCTTTGGAATTATCTTGATTGTGGTGTGAGTAATGTCCGCCTCCCCTGACAGTACTTTGAGGCAAGACGAAGAAGACAAACAATATCCCTGAACGTTAAAGCCTTACTTTCAGGACAAATAGTCACAACCCTTTGGAATCCATAGATATATAAACAGTGTTCTTTTCTATTCAATAAATCATCGAAGTTTTAAAACAGTAACTGTGTACTACTCGTAAAAGCAAAGGCTGTCTAGATATCGTGCAAGTCTGATTTTGTTGACCTATATACTCTCTTCTATTATTTTGTTATCCGCTACTGTTGTCCTGTTTCCTTGCTTGGTTCTGTCTATTTCAAGCACTCTACCCTATTTGGCCGTATATATTTCCCGCCCAGTATCTCTATTGTTCAGCTACCTCTGAATTAGGACTACCGCAGTACATCCCCAAGCGTACTATCAAGTGGGTATTTACTGTGTCTGTAGCAACCTCATTCTGAGACCTACTAGCCTCCTACGATCTTAAATTGCCCAAAAGTACAGTGTTTATTAAATGACTTTGAAATAAAACTACCATTTTGTGTAATAAACGATATTATCTTTATATTTTAAAGGTCTTACGTTTATATCAAATGAAATCATAATACATAGAAATATCAATAAAATCTCTTTTAGATTATATGAAACCTCAATATACTTTAAAAGATAGATTAAAAGAATAAAAATATGCGAAAATTACGAAAAAATCCACTGTGGATGGCAATTAAAACATAGAGTGGTTACGGTTAAAGTAATCATGCTGGTGGTTTCTGAGTATTCATTGCGTTAAGGAAATATGTTTTTATTGATTTATTGATTTATAATAATTGTAAGTAATTGAAAAAAGAACAATCACTGAATAATTTATATTATTAAAAGGGAAGATACAACTAATGATTGACTCTGATAGATTTAATTTTAAATGAAATTACCTAAAAAAAATCTCATTACTTCCTGTCCTAACAACTGGTTTTATGTATCTTATTCTTAATTTTTAGACAATTATTTTATACATTTTCAAGCTCAATTGTGAAGTATTATTGTGAGCCTGGCACTCCCTGGAGTTCTAACAGAAGATAAACATTCTTCCGTGGTCGCTGAATCAAATACCATGAGTCATCAGCCGTAACAATTGCTATGTCGATACCTACAGACTAAATGTTAGTCATTAGCTGTAAAGATTACTGTACTACTACCTCAGTACTTGATAACTATTTATTCTTAATGGATCTCTAATATTTCTAATAATCAGAGAAATAGAATAGTATAAATACCTACAATTCTACATACAAAATAAAGTATCTTTTCTCTACCCAAAAGTTCTCCCTTCTACTTCTCTAGCCCATCAAAGGCTTCCTATCTCAAGAGTACCTCAAGTTTATTTTAGTATTAATTTTATTATCTTAGAAATACTTGTTTTTCCAACCATTCTAGATCGATGAAAAAAAAGACCCCCCATTTGTGTCAATTTATTTTTTGTGTTCCGGATTTATTTTTTGCGCCCCCGGCTTATTTTTTTTTGCGTACTAAATATTTAAGTATGGATATACCATGAGATTAAAAATAATCTTTACAGCCTCACCGTTTTTTCTATATATTTTTTTTTCGATATATGTTTAATCTTTGAGTCGGTGCTTTAGTAAGTTGTGGTATAAATAAAATTTGATTTTTCAAAAAACGGTGAGGCTGTAAAGATTATCTTTAATCTCATGGTATATCCATACTTAAATATTTAGTGCACAAAAAATAAGTCAGATACGTAAGTCATCTGGAAAAGTAACATTATTTTTATTTTTATTTTTTCTGTTACAGGATACACTACTTTCGGAAAGTATTCGCACAACCTCGGAAAAAGATTGCATACTTTTTTTTTCACATTTTTCACAGTTTATATTTTACATTTTGCACAATTTCATAAATTCTTTTTGCACACTTTTCGAAATATTATTTTTCAACAATGAGCTTACAAGTCTACTATGAAGATGGACAGGGAAATTCTATCGACGCGTTGGGCAATGAACCTATCTTGATGGATGTAGTTAAAGAATGTTTTCCTCTTCAAAATATCATAGACTACAGTACTTACATGGACATAAAACCACTTTAGAAGCCTCAGTCAAACCCCAAGGCCACCAAAAGGCTACAACTTCATAACAGAAAAGTGTGCTTTATCATTTAAGAAAGCACTATTTCATTAAAAGAATTGGTAGACCTATTATAAGTCGCGGTTGCGGATATTTATTCTTCCCGCCGTAGTCTCTTGAGATCAATCCCATTGAACAATTATGGTTCATTGTGAAGAGTAAGCTTAAAAGAGAAAAGGTCTTGGAAATTGAGACATTAAACATGAGGGTTGCTGAAGCATGTAGTAATTTTTTATCAGTGATTTCAAGGGATTTCTATCGCTATTTTTTGAAATTTGAAACATGCTTAAGTAAACATCTTCTGATAAATTTTACACAAAGTGTGCAAAAAAAAATAGTGACCCACAACAAATAACCGGAAGCCCTCAAATTTCAATCTATCTTTATACAAGAAAATAACATACAATATTTATTTTTCTTTCATAACACCTCTTTTCTTATAATATCTAACTCATCCAATATCTTGAACATCTTCACCAAGACCCTCGATATGTATAGTAGATATACTAGCCTTGAGACTCGTACAGCCATTATGCATGAGGTGCTGAACATAAACACGAACATGGCCGAGGCATCTAGCATGTTCAACATGCCTTCTTCAACTATATGAGACATTGTGAAGTACTACAAGAAAACAGGCTTGGTGGTGCTTTCACACAAGAGTGACTGACAAAGATAGTTGAACTACAGGGCCCTCAGATGGTTGAGAAGAACAGTTGTGAGGGATCCTCAACAGACCAAGGATTCCATCATGGTAGACATGGCTATCAAGGTATTAGACAATACCTTGAGGTAGTACCTTGATGAGATAAGCTTTCATTCATTCAGTCTTGTAGTCAAGCCTTTTTTTTTTAAAAAAAAAAAAGAAAAGAAAAAGGAATAGCATAAAGGTAAGGTTTCAGTAGGCCCATAAGCACGTTGGTTGGACCCATGAGCAGTGGCAGGAGGTTATCTGGTTCAATGAGTCCAAAATAGAGCTCATGAGCTATGACAGGGGGGGCAATATTCATCAGGCAGTATGTCACAACCTTTGAGCCTAAGAATTTACTATAAAAAATAAAGTTTGGAGGTGGTGGAGTGATAGTATGGGGCTGCTTTAGTGGAGAGGGCGTTGGGAGATGGATCGTAGTGGAGAGCAGGATAAACTCTGACAAATACATCGAGGTATTTGGAGAAGTCTACTGCCATAAACTTAAGTGTCTCTCTCTATCCTAAACTTCGGAGTAATTTGCTGTCTAAAAGAGGACAGTGATAAACCCCATACAAGTAAAACAACTCGAGAGTGAAAGGCAGCAAATGGTATAATAATGACTCTTTAATGGCCTTCACAAAGTACCGATCTTAATCCAATTGATTATCTGTGAGCCTACCTTAAGAAAGTTATTAAGAAGGACATACGGGCTTATACTACTAGCGAGAAATTGGAGGCGGACCTAATGCTGGAATTAGGTAAAATATCGAAGGAAGTGACAGCCACCCTCATTGCCAGCATGCGGAGATTCCAGGCAGTGATAGATGCCAAAAAATAATAATGGTTACTAAGTAACCTTGTAATAAAAACCTCTGTTTTGTATTATAAACACTATTCTGTGTGTCTATTGGTAGTTTTATGTCTTTATCTAATGAATTCATGAAATTATAATACTATTAAGAAAAGTATGAATTTAAAAAAAGGGTCTGCATCTGAATATTTCCGGTTATTTGTTGATGGTTTATGAAATTGTGTAAAATGTGAAAAAAAAAGTGTGCAATCTTTTTCTGAGGTTGTGCGAATACTTTCCGAAAATAATGTATTGCTAATGTATGGTACTGTTTTATGTCTCACAAAGAAAATGAATGTTGTTGTATAAGACTTATGTGTTCCCTCATAAGATTTCTATGCACCTGTTGTTTTTATAGAGTATGTGATACCCTGAACAAATAGCATTGTACTCTACTATGATCTTATTGTTCTTGTCTACCTGTCAATGTTATGAAATCTAATTATTCGATCAAGATTATTGTAATTGCATATTAACTCATAGCAATAAACTTATCCAAGTTTTTTTTTAAACAAAACAATCTCTTTGACTATAGTACTATAATCAATACTTCAAAAATGTTAAGCACTTCTTGGATTGAAATATCACGGGAATTAACATTTCAAGTATTAGTACTCCAGTATATTATATCTTTCTTAATAGGAATAATGACTAATCTATCCTCAAGAAGTGTAAAGACACTAATTGATTTTATATACCTATAACAAAAGATATGAATTATTAATAGTTCACATATTTTATAGAAACAATAAGACCATCTGATTTTTTTTGTGTACTGGCCTCTATTTTACATATTTATAGTTGTATCAATGTCAAACGCTACACACCAGGAGATCTTTAGGATATAGAAGGAAATGGTCGAGATACAATTGTTTAAAAATGACATCTCACTTTATTTTTGCTCATTTTCAAATCGATGTCATTTTTAAACAATTGTATCTCGACCATTTCCTTCTATATCCTAGAGATCTCCTGGTGTGTAGATACAGAATAGTCTCGTTCTTATTATAATGTATTTTCCATATTTATTCATTCCACATCTTCCTGATTCTTACAACAGTTTCCCACTCATATGAGTCTAGATACTTCACCGCCTACATACTCCTTTTTCTTCATGGACCAAGCACAACAACACATCAATGCAAATAATAATCGCATAATTAAATCGAATAACAATATAGTAGTAATATGTCTAATGAACTTGTATTTAACCACAAGATTAGTCTCTTACAAGAGAATGGTTTCTGGAAGAGAATTAAGTCCATAAAATCCTGTCCATTTATTTAAACGGAGAAACTGCCCCAATCGAGCTCATCTCACACTACTGCATGAGATGGTAATACCTTATCTTAAAGCCTCATCAAATTACACTAAACACTACCAAAGTAAATAGTTTTCTATGCATCTTTTTAACGCTTTAAACCCCATGAAAAATAAATTTAAATTAGCTCTATACGTATTAGAATAAGACTTGTTTTTTTAGTTGTTTTTTTAGTCAATTGTTGCAATGTAATTAATGTTTATTGAAAGGTGAATCAGGTAAAAGATTGATTACACAAAAAATTGTTTGTTTATAAACGATTTTGTATTCATTAGTGATGAAAAAAATAATTTTAGCATCTTAATACATAGCTGTTCTGTATTCATTTGTTAATGAAATACATACATCTATAATTTTTTGTTTATGATATATCTAATAGAATATAGAGTTATCTATCTCATCTTACTTTCCTTTACTAGCCATAATGAAAATACCTCAACACCTTGACCTATTTACCGATTATCCATCTGTAGATAAAAAAAATATAGTCATTCGTTTGTATAATAATATTTTAACATAATTCCTTATCCTTGTTTAGTATTCAAAGGGATCAAATGTGTCATAATGACACTTTCCTTCTATAGATAGTGGTATCTTTAGTGAAGAAGTCAACTAAAAAGAGGAGTTGGCAAAAGTAGTGTCAAGAAACAGTATAGAAAATTATTTAATGAAATGAATAAAGAGAAGAGCTATACTCTACGTTGAATTGATAGAATACCTCTGATACCTGATATCAAATATGCCTAAGAATTTTTATTATAAATTATTTTGTACTTTTTAAAAAATAATATGTTAAATATTATGAGATCAAAATTATTTCTCTTTATTATTTTTAAAGGGAATGCCTAAAGATATTGTTGACTTGGAATATGTATAGTTCTGCCTAATTCATGTACTCTTCAGCATCTCTACCAAAATATTTTTGGCCAATACACTATGCCTACTTCCTACAGATCAATTTCAGGCTTCTATTTAAATATTCACTTGACAGAGCCAAGAAATACTTAGTCGAGCTAAGTGTTTCTTGTTTTTACTTATCATTTCTATCCTGTAAACAATATTTTTGAGCTCTGCATGTCTTTCTAAACCCAGTTCATGTTACACTGTAAAACTGTCACGTGCGATATGGGTGGTAGCTATTTCCAAAAACTTAATATTTACAAGGCCTATAATAAATTTAATTTTCTTCTTTTCGGGTTTTAGCTTACAGAATTAATTCTATTGGGCCCACAGGGTATAATCACTATGCTATATTCCGCATCTTTCCAATAGAAAGAACGGGTATATTTCTATGAATCCAATGTAACAATATTTGTCTTTTCCAATGTTCAAGGTCAATTATTAACCAATAAGTATCAGAAACACATTATCTGATGACAAAAATAAAATTGCCATCTCATTTCTATGATATCTTTGTTATTCGTATTCAAATGTAGATTTCATCTTCAGCAAATCAAACACTCATACTCTATCTAGAAAATTAAATGATAAACTCCTTCAGCTACAGTTACTATTATAGCACTTTCTAATTTTTATTATTGTTATTATTATTATTATTATTATTATTATTATTATTATTATTATTATTATTATTATTATTATTATTGCTATTATAACAATTAAAATTACAATTACTATTTGCATGTGAACAAGAAAAAAAAAAGTAGAATGGGTTGCCCTCTTACCATGTATTGGAGAATAGATATAAAAAGAAAAAGTTAAGTGCAGCTTGCTCATTGATTCTTTTATTTTATTTTATTTTATTTTATTTTATTTTATTTTATTTTGAAATGTTTAAAACGACTCGATTGTTCTCAACTCTGCAGTAAATCAGAACATTAGAATTAGGATAATAATAATAATTCTACAATGAATGTTCATCCGAATAGAAAAAGACGTAACTCAGTAATACTTTTGTCTTTTTTGATAATGGAGCTTATAGATCATAATCTCACCTATTAATATTTGTCCTACCCAGAGAATTTGTTTTCTATCAGTACTGTAATTAGAGATGACATGGAATAGTTTGAATCTTATAACTACGATATACTGCGGAAACAATCATGTCTCGATAACACAATATTCCTCTTTCAAGTTAAATTCAGTTACAAACCCTAAAGGACAAATAAACTCAGTAAAAAAGACCCTGATTCGATAACAGATATAGATAACAGATATAGAATTGGTTTGAAAGAGAAAAAAACACACACCATGCCTATTCTGACCTGTTCCCTATTCTATTAAATTGAATCCCATTGGTTCACTACAAGCTATGTACAGAAAAAAAGTGGAATTGATTAACAACAGTGGATAGTAGATTCAAATAAATAAGACAAAAATGTCCCCATTACAAAACAAAACAAAAAACAGTGGATGGTATTCATATGGGCGTGAGAAAGATTCCCGAAGTAATATTTTGTTACTGAGAATAAGAATCATGTGACTTGTGTAGTCAATAACCGTTTTCCTTATTTTCCTTTTACCTTGTACTTTTTTAAAAAAAACCTTAAAAGGTGTAATAATTGAATCGATTTATGACAGGTGATACTTTATCTAATTAAGGTGTTTCCTATTTTTTTCTTCATTTTCTTACAGATCTGATTCTAGTGCGGAATGTCAAATAGTCTTCTCTTTTTAGCAATACATAAAAAATATATTGAGCAATGAAGACTTGTTTCTGTGATTTTACTAACCACACTAGATCAAGGGAAAAGAGAAAGAAGAAAAAGAGAATGGAAAGAAAAACGTACGAGCAGACATGAATGGTAAAATGGATTCAATCCTACAATTCCTAACAAGGCGTATATTACCAAACAAAGAGAATAAATCCAGTGTTTATGCATGTACAGAGCTCAAGAAGATCCACAGCCTGCTCTTTTAATAAACAAGACATTGAGCCATTCCGATATCTACACTAGAACCCAAGAATATTAATTTCTTTAGTCACAGAAAATATTAATTTCTCCATATAAATTCTACCAATTTCTGCAGCCTTTGCTTTTTCTTCCATCTTATCTTTGATTTCCAGTTGTACCTCTCTTGTACCCCTACTCTTCTATTTCTCCACATCAACAGATCATACTATGAAGGAGGAAACCTTTGTAGAGGACAAAGTAGAATATGAAATTCATGCTGAAAAAGACATCTCTCAGACACAACAAGTGTACGTTGGACACGACCTTCCTGATGGTGCTGAGCCTATAGAAGAGTGGCAATTCACATGGCGTGCCACTATTGTTGGCTCCTTGCTTGGCTGTCTTGTAGGCAAGTTGGTTTCTCTTGTTGAATGGCCCGGAAACGGCCTGGATTCATTGACACATTCTAACCTTTTACCGCTTCTTTAGCCGCTTCCAACACATACCTTGGCTTGAAAATTGGCTGGACATTCGGTGCCTCCTTATTCGGTGCTATTTTCTCGTTTGCCATTATCAAGCCTCTATCCCGTTTATTGCCTCTGCGCTGGGGTGGTGGTCATTTTGGTGCAAAGGAAAACTGCACTGCTCAGTCGGCGGCTACCACTGCTGGTGGACTGTCGGCAGGATTTACCTCTGGCATTCCTGCCATGTATAAGCTGGGACTCCTCAAAGACCCACGCACAGACGCCCCTGCTCTTGTTCTCTTCACCATCTCTGCCGCTTTCTACGGTCTTTTCTTT
Organism: Spinellus fusiger; assembly: GCA_025094145.1. Lineage (NCBI taxonomy): Eukaryota > Fungi > Mucoromycota > Mucoromycetes > Mucorales > Phycomycetaceae > Spinellus > Spinellus fusiger. The sequence continues at coordinate 24,833 of JALLLS010000098.1, read as the reverse complement.
GCCGTTCCTCTCCGTAAACAGTTCGTCGTCAAGCAGGACTTGACTTTCCCTACGCCTCGTGCTGCTGCTCAAACCATCATTTCTCTTCACAACACTGTGAGTGGAGAACGTGAAGCCATGAAGAAGGCCATGTGGATGGGTGCTACTTTCATGCTCACCTTTATATGGGGTATCATTGCCTTCTTTGTTCCCTTCTTTGACACGATCCACGTCTTGTGGTGGATTGGTTACTCTGCCAACTACGCTCCCTTGATGAGTGCTGATGAGCTATGGAGATGGAACTTCCGTTGGGATTTCCCCTTCTTTGGTGCTGGACTCATGACACCTGGAAGCACTGTCAACGCCTTCTTCTTTACTACTGTGATTGTCTTTGGTATTGTTGGTCCCTTGCTGGTACAGAATGGTACCTTTGTTGCTGCCTATGGATTCACCACAGGAGACACCACCCAGTCTTTCTTTCTCTGGCCTGGTATTGCTCTCATGGTGGTCTCTTCTTTCTCCGAACTCCTTTGTCGTTACGAGACTCTCTTCCGTGGTATTAAAGGTGCCTATGAAGGCATGCGTGATGCCGTTGTTGAAAGCTACCGCTACATTGGTGTCAAGTTCTTCAACCGTACCATTATTAAGTCCGAGAAAACACAAACCGAACAAGACGAGGATGAGATCTTTACGCCCGAGGAACTTATCCCTACTTGGTGGTGGGCTTCTGGTACCTTTGTGTCTATTATCTTCACCTGTGCTATTATGGGAGAATACTTTGGCATGCCTGTTTATCAGAGCATCCTCTCTATTCTGCTTGGTTTCCTCTTTGCGTTTGTTGGTATCCAGGCCTCTGGTGAAACTGATATCAACCCTCTTGGAAGTATTGGAAAGATGTCCCAGCTTGTGTTTGCCCGAATCCCTGCTGATTCCATTCAACAAGTGCAAAAGAACAACTTGATGGCTGGTAACATCAGTGCCTCTGCTGCTTCTCAGGCTGTCGACATGGTGGGTGATTTGAAGACGGGTCAGCTTGTAGGTGCCTCTCCTCGTTCCCAGTTCTATGCCCAATTTGTGGCTTCCTTCTTTGCCATTGGTATTTCGGTCGGTCTCTTCATCTTATTTGCTGATGCCTACCCATGTATTACCTCGACGGATCCCAATGCCAAGTGTGAGTTTGGTCTTGTTGCTGTCAAGGCCTGGTACAAAGTCACCCAGCTTCTCACAGGAGAAGGAGATGCCCTCTCTCGTCCTTGCATCATCTTTACAATTGTCTGTGCTGTTGTGGGTGCTATTGGCCCAGCCATCCGTATCTTTGCTGTTCCTGAACAATACCAAATGTACTTCCCCTCTGTCAGTGCTATTGGTATTGCTATGATTAACACAAGTCCTGAAGTTCCCTTGTCAATGTTCATTGGCTGGGTGGCTGCACTGATCTGGAGTCGCTTCCGTCCCAAGTCCTTTGATGATTACATGTACAGTGTTGCTGGTGGTATGATTGCTGGTCAAGGTATCTCGGCCATTCTTTCTGCTGTCTTCACAATCAGCAATGTTCAAGGCAATATCTATACTGGCTCATGTATTATGCAGCTTGTTGATAACTGCCCATAAATATTCATTATACCTAATCTATAGTCTTTTCTATTTTAATTTCATAATATTTAGATTTTTCATTTAATTTTTCACTATTAAAAACAATGAATATGTTCAGTACATATTATAAAAACAAAACAAAACAAAAAGATATGATGGAGGAGTCTTTGTATTATGGAGTCTTTGTATTATGGAGGAGTCCTTAGACTGGAGTATTTCTATAAATATACTACTAGACATTGTAATATCTTTTACATAACAAGATCAAATAAGACATACACTATCACTTTTTAGGGTAGTTTATCTGTACTATGGGGTCATATTAGTCAGCAAACCAAAGCTTCGGTGATAAGTGAGGAGGAGAAGGAGAGTGATGAACCAGAAATCTTGAACTTTTTATTATTATTATTAGTTCTAGTTGTATGTTTTCCTTTGTTATATATCTAGAAGAGTACTCTAGAAGGGTGTTATTTTCCGTTGCAGATAATTCCCAAGTTAAGACGTAATATCAATGGTATACAATATGTACATCTTTGTGCTTTCAAAGAGAGACTATGGTATTGATGTTGTAAATAAGATCTTGCAAGAAAAGGTGAATAATCATACTTCCAATGAGTATCACATAAAGAGATCGTTAGGATGATTACACTGGTAGGATGATTACCTGAGGAACTTGTTACATGCTCCTCATTCACCTCCTATAAAGAATACATAGAAGAACCCCAAGTTGATTCTATAAACATGTTGTATCTTCTTTACTTTATTTATATCTTACCAAATAGATGATATTTGTGGTTCAGAGGAAATAGATAGAAATACAATAAGAAAGAGGAAATAAATAGCCTTTAGTATGATCTACTATTTATTATATATTATATATTATATATTAATGTAATAGTGTCCTTAATGACTTGATAAATCCAAAGACATTTGGTTAGTAAACGTATAATTAACTCTGCTCTCTATTTATTTATTTATTTATTTAACTTTTTTGTTATTCTTTTATACTTCTACTCTATTCTAATGGTTACCACAAATAGAAGAACTTTAATATTAAAAGACACACATACTAATACAAGTTGTTGTACTCTCATAATTTAACAGGTCTATCCACTGAATTCAAATACACTACAGCTTGCCATAGATGCTTCTTACAATTTGCTAAATGTTAAATTTCCGTATTTTAATAGATAAGATATAAAGTATTTATACTGAGATAGACATCATCTTTTATCTTTATATGTATCCTCCATTCTATATACATTTATCCCATGAAATAATATGAGAATTCTTCTCTTTCTCATCATCTAGTCTGATCAATAGATGTATATACCCATCGCCTGAACTATCTAGAATAATAACTAAATAATAACCTAATACCTATTACTTATGCCATAGATCAACCCGTACTTGAAATATAAACAAAAGGATATTATGAATTCGCTTTATTTATACATATAGGCTGTTAGGATTGTGTTATAGAAGAAGAACAAAGAAAAACAAAAAGGTCTTAGGATCTAGATCCTCCTCCACTACCTCCACCACGGCCACCACCACGCATCTGATTTCTTCCATCGCCACGACCATTGTTGCCGCCGTTATTGCCACCACGTCCACCTCGTCCACCCCCATTGCGATCATTAAATCCATTTTCGCGTCCACCCCGGCCACGTCCACGCTGGTTCATTTGTTTCTGTCTACCTTCATCCTCCTTTACCATATCAACAATCTCTTCAGGCACGTTGAGGTACTTGATGGTGTTGCCACGGATATAACACTCGGGCAGTCTCCAAAACCGATCTCCATCGGGCGACGTCTGAATCACTTCACGTAGGGTCAGGTTCATAAAGTTATCACAGTTCACCAAGTGGCCGTTGAATGTTTCGCCATTCTTCAGCTCTACCAGCATAGGATGACCAGCGGCCGTATGTAAAAGTGATAGTGGAAGCATACGTAGTGGTGTTGTTTACAGTCAAGATAGAATAATAATAAAACAATAAACACGTCCTTGTTCTTTCCAAAGAAGAAGAACAAAAAGAAGAACAAAAGGGGAGGAAGGAGAACAAAGGATAAGGAAGAGAAGAAATGACTGTCAAAGTATACTTTTTTTGTGTGTGTAGTGTGTGTGTAGTGTGTAGTGTGTGGACTGGGAACGAGTTGGATATCTGGCTCTTGAAAAGAGTCACGAATGACGTACTCATAAAAGAGACAAGAGATTGATTTTAGAAAAAGAAGAGACAGAAACAGAGACAGAGACAGAGAGAGACAGAGACAGAGAGAGAAGAGGAGTTTTTCTTTCTTTCTTTTTCTTCTATTGATTGGCTTGCACTGTTATTCTTCCACAATGAACGCACCCGACCGTTTTGAGCTGTTTGTTATTCCTGAAGGGAGAAAGAAGTGAGTGGATGTGGCTATAGAAGAGAAAGATACTTAAAGGTGCTTAGGGTGGAAATGGAGATAGATACAAGAATACCGAATGCTGCTACCTTCAGAATTGAGCGTGAAGATCATACATTAGCCAACATGCTTCGTGCGTAGGTGTCGCCCCACCCTATTTCCCAACACTATATATATATAAGAAAGAAAGAGTGAACCCACAGACGCTGTTTTATGATAGGCAGCTTCTCAAGGACCCGCGTGTTCTGTTTGCAGGTTACAAAGTACCCCACCCTCTTGAACACAACTTCTTGATCAAGGTGCAGACAGTCCCAGGCACAGCACCCGGAGAAGCACTCAAGGAAGCCACGTCTGAACTGATATCAGAAATCAATGCACTCAAGAACAAGTTCGATATGGATGTGATTCGTCACCGTACATTTGAAGATGCAAAACAGAGTCAGGCAGGAGGAGGACGTGGTTATGAGGCAGACCAGATGAGTGGCATGGATGCTCACCGTGCAACCATTGATGTTGATTTCTAAGCTGGCAGTTCTTTTCTTGTAACCCTACACATCCAGAAGACACACATCCAGAAAGCACACATCCAGAAAGCACGCACAAATGAGAAAGACAGCTTATTCTATTTATTCAAATACACCCCAAAGACTATTATTTCATTTCTATCTTTATTTTCTTCATAGACACTGTTCTTGTTCATAGGTAATGCCTACAGAACACAATCGATCCACGAGTTGTGTATTCCAAAAGGCAGCACTGGGTGTCATCACACCATAGGGAATGCACTGTTGGGAGGCTTCCTTTAGCAGGGTCAGTGCACATTGGACGAGAATACGAGGGGTTGTATGGTCGTCTGGTTCTGGACCACGCACTACGACTGTCATGGACTGATTCAAGGGTGCTGTAGGAAAGGGCACTGTCTGTGAGTCATACCCTTGGCTACGGAGAATAAGCTCGAATGTGGCTTCTTTTCTTTGTTCTTGTTGTTCTTGCTGCTGGCTACAGAGTCCAGCTGTGTATCTCTCAGGATGAATTAGTAATTGGTGGCGTCCCCAGGGTGAAGAAGTGAGAAGGCTGAACACAAAGCGATAGATATAGTAGACAATGCATGTCCATAAGGATGGGAGGAGGAGATAGGCAGCGAACTGGACTGTGGGTGGCATGGTAGCCTTGTGGGATTTAGGGGGGGCTGCATGGCCTGTCAGAAAGAGTTGCTGAGAGAGATGGACAATGGAGGGAGTGGAGAAGGTGTAGGGAACATAATAGCCTAGACGGTGGTCTTTTGCCAAGTAGGAAGGGCGTTTTAAGGGGGGTCCACTGGGAGAAGGTAGAGACATAAGGCCTGATAGTTCACGTACAGCGACTAATAGTTCAGAAGAGCTAAAGTCATGCACTAGAAAAGAGACAGAGAGAGAGAGAGAAATGGAAAAGACATATAGAATGAGTGCCATAAGATATTAAGACATCTTTCACAGCTGTAAAGGAGCTGATGTTGGCTTACCTGCTGCTTCATACCTAGCATAACCTAAACGGAATCCACTCTCGCCTGGATATATCCTAAGAAAACTTTCGATCTGTGTGGGTGTCCATTGACGGGCAGTGTAGGCCTGCTTTACCCACAGCACACCCATGTCTGCTGGCACCTAGCACCCGTCAATAAGGTCCCTTACATTAGCACTTTAGGTGTGGCTGTAGTTGGACTTAGGCTTACACTATCAAACCCACAGGCATGGACAATCGTCACTTGCTTCTTAACTGCCTCTGGGTGGTAGGTTCTCTGCATACGTTCGATGAATTCAGTTTCCCCTAGAAACATACAGTGTTAGTCCCGTGGAAAGGAACAAGAGAGATGTACCTGCACTATCCACATAATAGCACTGTTGCTCAATACATGATCTCACTACATATTCACCCATGTAGCGATAAGGTCCCACTGCGTTCAACAGAACCTGTGTTTGGCGTGTCATGGCGTCAATAGTGTCGCGACGAACAACATTAGCCACAATAAGAGTGGGTTTTTGCAGTAAAGAACGCGGGTACTTTTGTATGAGTGTGTCAATCAATTGGTCCAGTTTCTGTGGGTCTCTTCCTGCTATAGCCCAACGGAATGAACTAGGAAAGAAGGCAGGGTGTGTTGTTGATAGTTCATAGACGTGTTCTACACTGAAGCGACCCACGCGTCCACTCGCTCCAAAAATAGTAATATGAAATCGATCTGCCATTCTTTTCTGTTCTTTTCTGTTCTTTCTTCTTTCTTCTTATGCGTGGTTGAATGAGTAAGGCAGTCCGTTGTCAAGGGCTTCTCTTCCTTATTTCATTTTTTGAATGGCCGATGGTGTAGGCATGGCAACTCTTTCTTTGCTTTGTCTTTCTATTATTATTTGAAACTGTAAACGCATTCTGATGAGTGTCATGGTGACCCCTTAATAAATGAAAATCCATCACCATGGCTACTCATGCAAAACTAAAAATAGATCACTATGACTCTCTCTCTCTCTCTTTGGAAAGAAAACAGTTAAGTGCTATTATCACTCTCTTCATAGCTCACGTGAGATTTGATGTAGCACAGTGAATAGGAATGCATGAACAGAAAGAATAGACTCTATTGAGTGTTTCATTAGCAAAGATATTTAGACAGGAGACTGTTTATTTATTTTCATTGGTTTAAAGAGAGATCTCACTAAATACGCTATAAAAGATGGAATTAAACGACACAAATAGTCTCTGATCTTTCATAACAAGAGTCACTGTTGGATCACTTTTATTTTTTTTATTTTTTTTTATTTTTTAGAAAGGGCTGTAGTGTTATCTTTTTCTTTTATTGGATGTTTCTACAGTACAGGCCTTGCTCATTTCTCACCAGTGGATCTCTCACCAGTGAATCTCAATGGACACCCCTAGTCATACTTCTTTTTATGCAAAGATCACCAACAAAAGAGAAATAAGAATAAAGTCCATGGTGTTATTGCAGTCTTGTAACGTATTTATACTTTTATTATAGCCCAAGAGGGGTCTATGCACTATAGAATCACCTGTCACTTGATGTTAGATAGCACACATCTACTGAGTGTATTGAATCATAATACTCTATAGTATAAAAGGCACCCTTTGTCACTCTACAGAAGGAGATGGACCCTTTCTATAGTAGTTGTATTTTATAGTTTCCTATTGCTATTAGCACAGTATCACAGACATTCTACACTTCAAACACTTCAGATTTTGTGTTCATCCCCAACAATAGAAAGTACAAGGTGTCTTGGAATGAATAAATCTGTCTGATAAATGCATTACAGTTGATATGTGTTGATATCTCTGTATTTATCACTAAACTCTTCTTCTTCTTTGATTACTTTTATACGCCAGCAGAAGATAACTATCCTTTTTATACTACAGTAAACTTCTTTTTATTTCCTACCTTGAACCCTCTCTGTATTCCCTTTGTACTCGTGTTAAACTCCGGTGAGTGTTCTCCCTCTTTCTCTTCAAGCTGTTTCCGTACACCTTTCTTTACTCTGTACTTTCACAACTCCAGGCGTCTTCTAGCCAACCACCCGCCATGCCAACTGGGATGCTTCCTAATGCAGCAGAATTGCCTTCATTTCTTGCTATTCCCACTCGACAGACTGACTCATTAACCTGGGCACCCTCTCTCTTCATCTATATTGAGTCTGCTTATGGTGAAGATGGCTCATTCTATGCAGCAGACGCCCAATGCCTAGACAGTCTTCGAGCCAGTATGTTGGACACCCCTGACATTGAGTCAATGTTCATGTAAGCTAGAAAGAAAAAGACGGCTCGTGAACAAGTCTAGTAGACACACTCACCCATAAACAAACAAACACACACACACACAAACAAACAAACAAACTCCACCTCTCTCCACACGCCTCTCTACAACAACACCTCTCTAGTTACTATTCACAACTCACCTTTATGTGTTCTCGGTTTCCATTGGATGTAAATACAACTCTTCTCTTGCTCACTCACTTATTATGTTTTGGCATGTATTACTATTGTTGCTACGAATCCTTATTAGATCAATCTTGGGTTTCCATGGCACCCTGTTTTTCAACCCAACGATCCACCTGTTGTTCATAATAACATCTATTTTGAAAAGGCATGTGTGCTATTTTCAATTGGTGCTTTGTACAGCCAACAAGGAAGTGCAGAACAACGACAATCTTCTGATAGCATTCGTAAAGCATGCAATTATTTCCAGGCAAGTCCTATCTTCTTGTGGATGACTCTCTGGTTGAGATGATCTATCCAGATGCCCCTTGTTTATTTGACTCTGATATGAAAGAGAGGATTTATCTATCTATTTATCTATCTATTTATCTGTATCTATCTGTGGCTGTGTCAATATTGCCATGGCCACTTATCCTACCTACCTACCTACCTACCTACCCACCTACCTACCTTGCCTATTCATCCACCTACTGACTTACCTATTCATTTACCATTGAATCAATGGACTATAGCAAGCAGCAGGATGCTTCAAATACATCCAACGAGAGATTGTTCCCGAGATGCGGTATGTGCCTCAATGCGATGTGTCCCCGGGGATGCTCGATGTGTGGATTGTGTTGATGTTGGCTCAAGCACAAGAATGTGTATGGCAAAAGGCAACCATGGAGCACTTGAAACCAGGCACCATTGCTCGTTTAGCGATCAAAGTAGTTGACTTTTACGAAACATTGCTGGAAGACACCTCACCCACCCTCCCCATGGACTGGCAAACCTACATACGCATCAAGGCCTCTTATTATGAGGCAGTGACTCAGTACCACAAGGCCAATGAGTGCATTTCCCAAGCCAAATATGGTGAGGAGATTGCAAGACTGCGTTTGGCTGAGAAGTCCAATCGGTGTGCATTGAATCTTATGGTATCGAACTTCCAATGGGGCCAAAAGGGGGCTTTCCATACTGAATTTGTCAATGAGATTCGGCAGCTGGAAGAGGCCATTGAACGGGACTTGATACGGGCAGAGAAGGACAATGATCTTGTGTATTTGGAACGAGTGCCTAGTAAAGACCACCTCTCGCCTATTTTGCGATCTGATATGGTGAGGCCTGTGATCCCTTCGAGTCTTCTTGAGCCTGTGTATCAGAAGAAAGAAGTGCAGGGGCCTATACCACCACCAGTGTTTCAAAAGTTAGTTCCCTTTGCAGTGCATCAGGCAGCGAGTATATACAAAGACAAGAGATTGAAGGTGGAGCATGAGATTATCAAGGCGTGTGAGAAGATGAGGAGTGCAACAGAGAAGTAAGTAAGTGAGTTGTGTGTGTGTATGTGTATGTGTGATTGCACTACAGAATGCAGACGACAGAATGAAGTCTACTCTACTCTATTATTTATCATTCTACCTTGTCATCCACTAGACTGCTGGAGGAACTCTGTTTGCCTGACACCCTTGACGTCCTTGATGTAGAAACACTTCCCCCTCGTATCATTACCAATGCAGAAGAAATACAGGAACAGGGCGGAATCCAAGCCTTGAAAGATATGCTGGCCATTATCCAAGACCTCTCGAAGAAGAATGCAGGGTTTGTGGACGAAGGATTTAATGCTCTTGAAGAGGAGAATGAACAGAATGAAATACTCCAGCGACAGTATGGCACCTGTACGTACCAATCCACTCTTCCTTTCCAACTAGCCTAGCTTCTTCATTGGATATCCTCCACTCATCTTTTGTTTCTCTAGTGTGGGCTCGTCCTCCCTCCAAATTGCTCACGAGTTCACTTTTATCCCAGGGCTCCAAATACTATGACACACTTCAGGCAGCACAAAAGGCAGACAGAATTGTCAGGGCCAAAGTGACAAATTGGGGAAAGGCAATTGAGTTGCTGTCTCAACCTGTGGCGGATATCAAGGCTAATCTGCCACTCACTGCACAGGAGTCCTTTTACCCTGACATCAAGTCATTCATCAACACATTACGCAGGAGTCTTGAGGATCTGTCTTTGGTCACAGAAGAGCAGATGCAACTTGTGAAGGAGGTACAACTGATAGCCTCCTCAGATGACATCTCCCATGCCCTTCTTGCCAAAGCAGATCAACTGACAGGCGGATCTCCTATGATTAAGATGGAGCCTGAACAGTTTGGAGATGTCTTTGAGATTGAACTCAAGAAATACACTGCCTGCACCACTCGTTTACAGGACTCTACAGTGGACCACCAACAAAAGACACTGATCCTTAAGACGACCTATGAACACTTTACAGCATTGACTCAGAACAAGCCTCTTGTTGTGAAGAGAGAAAAGACAATGAAGAACCTTGAACAGGCGTATGTTAAATTCAAGGAGATTCGTACCAATCTTGTCGAAGGCATCAAGGTGAATCCATGCACCCCTTCTTTTTTTCTTTCTTTCTTTTTCTTTTTTCACTGATAAAGAAGTCCAGTTCTACTCTCACTATACAGATACACTAGGACAATTCAAAGACAATTGCATAGATTACGCCTTGGCAAGAAGAATGGAGGCGTCTGAATTAGCACGGTCGGGTGCCTTTTAGAAAAGGTTGTTCTTTGTCATGCCTTGCCCTTTCTTATTACTATTTCCCTTTTTTGTTCATTCTATACACATCCCAAAAAAGGAGTTTTCCTTCTCACATATTGGACTGTAGGAACAACCCTCACAGCCTACATCTATCTTACTTCCAGGGGATGACGTAATATTTTTATTGTTTAAATAAGAGATCAGTTGCTATGTCCTTTCTGTTTTTGTTTTTTTATTATTATTATTACTCTTTGTTCTTGCTATGCGTTCTTTCTTCCAGCTTACTTTATTATCCTTGACTGTCTGCACTGTTCTTGTTCAGGCAGGTCCTACGGCCTATGAGGAGGACCAGCTTAGAGTGTTTTCAGAGCCAACTGCAGAGTTGCGTCTTGTTCAATATGGGTATGTCTTTCTATGGATTCTTTTGTTCTTGAGAGGGGTGGTTGGCATGGTGATATCGATTGATAAAGAAGGGCATGTTTCTGACGCTCTTTCTTTCATGTCTCCTAGGGACGACACACCTGCCCGCTGGATGACAGAAGCTGACAAGGAGGCCTTGCTGAGAGCAGGTGTACATTTCATGGATATCACTGACCACCAGCACACTTCCTTCCGAGTGGCTGATCAATGGACCCCTTGTAAGCCAACCTTGTTTCCCCCCTTTTCTTTTTTTTATTTCTTTTTTTTATTTCTTCTTTCTTCTTTTTCATTTGACACTGACAGTTCTTTATTATAGTCATTCCTAGTCGTACAAAATACAATGATGAAGTAGCACCCTTTATTGCTGATTTGAGCACTGTGCCCATGCGAAAGTTCCTTACTCAATTCACAAGCTTCAGAAACAGATATTACAAATCAGAATATGGTGCTGCCTCTTCCCGGTGGTTGTTGGACCAGGTCAAGTCTGTAGCTAGTCGTGCGGACCATGTGACTGTCTCTTCCTTTGCTCACAAGGTAAGTTGTGTGTGTGTGTGTTTAAAGAAAGAAAAAGAGCTCATTCTCTGTAAAGTGGTCACAATCATCAGTGATTGCTCGATTTGAAGGCAGCAACAAGGCCCTTGAGAAGGAATTGGTCATTGTTGGTGCTCACCAGGATTCCTTGAACATGTGGCTGCCCTACAATGGCCGTGCTCCTGGTGCAGATGACGATGGCAGTGGCAGTACCTCCATCTTTGAGGCCTTCCGTAGTCTAGTGGACAATGGATTTAAGCCTGAGAGATCTGTGGAATTCCATTGGTACAGTGCTGAGGAGGGAGGATTGTTAGGCAGTCAGGATGTTGCCTATAGTTACAAGGCACAGGGCAAGAGAGTCGTCAGTATGCTTCAGAACGACATGACAGGTTATGTTGGCACAAATGAAGAAGTGATTGGTATTATCACTGATCACGTGGATGAGGATGTAAGTTGGCATCAAGTGCTTGTAACTGACTGACTGACTGGCTGACTGACTGGCTGACTGACTGTATGGCTATGTTGATTAGCTCACTGACTTTTTGAAAGTCCTCGTCAACAACTATGCATCTATTCCTTATGTATTGACAAAGTGTGGCTATGCTTGCAGTGGTAATGTCCATTCGTTGTCATGGTAGTGTAGTGTGAACTCATTTCTATTTCTTTGGGTGGTGGTGGTGGTGGTGTTCTCTAGACCATGCTTCATGGCGTGAGGTTGGATTCCCCTCTGCCTTCCAGATTGAGAGTACGTTTGATGACTCCAACAAAATGATCCATGGCAGTGGAGATACCATTGACAGACTCTCTTTTAATCACATGATGGAGTTCTCCAAGGTGGCTATTGGATATGCCATTGAGCTCTCCCATGAACGCTCTGATTAAAGATTCCCTACGGCAGGACACTCCTTCTGTTGGTCAACCTTACTAATAAAATAGTAAAAGGAAAGGAACATTATTTTATTGTTTTTTTATTGTTTATATATATATATGGATATAGAGATAGATAGAAATATAGATAGAAATAGATGTATGTATGTATGTATGTATACTACAAATACATCAAGTGTTCTGCCTTGCCTATAGTCTCTTCTTCAGCTAACTCTTGCTGGACAAATAATCAGGATTGTTGGTGAGTTTCCTGCCTAAATTCTCAAACCACGTCTGGAACACTCGCAAGGGAATAAATCCTTGGTCCACACATTGCCCCACTACACCAACAGGAGGCTGGCAGGGCATTTCTTGTACTGAAAAGGAAGTCACGTAATTGTAGAGGTTTTCGAGAATACGGTGAGAAAGAGCGCCTGCCTGTGTGAGATCCGCACCAGGCTTCACTACCAGCTGCTGTTGTTGTTGTAAGGGCTGTACGGTGAGAGTAGCCAATTGCTGCTGTACTACTTCCAGGGGTTCAATGGAGATGCCTAGGGTAGCAGAAGACATGGGGGCTCCGTCGTTCTTCCGAATACGAAAGATGGCACTGGGTTTATCATTTGCCAGCCTATTTTACCAGTGGAGGTTGAGTCTCCTTTTCAAAGAAAGAGGCCTGTCTCTATAGGCAGGTTGCATTGTAGTGTCTTGTAAGACTAAGACTAGGAATAGACAAAAGAGAAATATCACTCACATGCCTAGTAATTGCCAGTCCTTGTTGGGCCAGAGCAGATGGACAGTGGCAGCATAGCCTGGCTCAAAGGGAAGAGAGCCAAGAAGAAACACAACTATATGATTGATAGTGTGGGCTTCTGACAGTTCAAATATGTATTTGTTGACATCTACTTGTTGAAGATTGGTTTGTACCTGTTCTTAGTGGATCAATTCACCTGTAGGACACTACCAGTGACTTACCAAACGACCAGCAGCAATACAGCCAAACATGGGAGAAGGAAAAGAAGTAGGTGGAAAAGAAAGGAATCCTGACGATCTTGAAGGTGATTCAGCTCCGATAAAGCAAGTCACACGCATGAGGACGGATTTTATGTCGTCCAATGTCTGTCTTTCTACAGTCACACACAATTGAATTTAATACTTGCCTAAATGTTAATAAAAAAAATAACTTTTTGCATAAAACTCTTCTTCTATCCAAATAGTGTTAAACCAACACAACATGTCAGATACATTTTCAGAAACACACACTCTTGGAGAATAGGATAAAGCAGAAGATAAAAGGCTATGGGACATTTATTACCTGTTGAAGGCTGGATTAAAATTGACTATCATCTCAACTATGTTTGCGATGAAAAAGCCCACAGTTCAAAATAGTATCAGAAACATCAAAGAACGTGGGTCACCATTGTGTTTAAAGAGTCATGGAAAACATATATATATATAAAAGCCAGTGAGAGGGACCTCAGACACCTGGAAAAGGTCATTAGAGAGGATCCATTTGCCTCATAGAAGCAGCTGAGATTAGAAATGTCGAAGATTCAGGTTGATGTATCTAGAAACACCATTATCAGTTACTGCAATCAGCTAGGGTTCAGATCTTTTTCTCCAGCTCACAAGCCAGCCTTAGCTGAAAAACACAATGAGAAACGGTTTTGTTGGGCTAAAGAACATGTCAACTGGACGAACGACCAGTGGAGAGGTGTTAATTAGTCTGGTGAGTCCAGGTACACCGTGAAAGGGAACGATGGAGGTGTCCGTGCAATCAGAAAAGTTGGAGAAAGGTATGATCCTAATCCTATTGTTCCAACAACAAAGTTTGGTGGCGGAGGGGTCATGCTTTGGAGATGTATCTGGGCAGGTGGATCTGGCCCATTAGTCTTTGTTGATGGCACTGTAAACCAAGACGAATGTATCAATATTTTGGCTGGTGAGTTCCATCCTTGGTTCATGGAATTGCATCATAAAGAGAACAGAGAATTTATGTTACAAGAAGAGGGTGCTAGCTGTCATACTGGGGCCTATGCCAGAGAGTGGAAAAAGACGCATCAAATTAGGGGCTTTGAGTACTGGCTCACACAAATCCCTGACTTGAGCCCAATTGAACATGTCTGGTGGGCCTTTGAAAGACGAATTGAAGAAAGAAGAGTATCTATTACCGATGTTGAATATTTGAATACTCTACTTGCAGAAGAGTGGGAGAGGGTTGGTGTTGAACTTGCACAACAATTAGTTCTGAGTATGACAGATAGATGCCAGGCTGTCATTGATACCAAAAGAGGCCATACAAAATATTAATTATATTATTATTATTTTATTTTCTATAATTAAATATGTTGAGCTTTATTGTGTGATTAAGTTTGAAGGTTCTATATCAAATGTGGAGTGTTTTATGTAATGTTGAACATATCCTAAATATTTCGTCCTGAAATTTATTTTCAAAAGTATTAAATTCAATTGGGTGTGACTGTATCTGTTAGGGTGGCATGAGGGACAAGAGGAAATCCTCAGCAGTAAGTGTTTCCATGGCAATAATAAGGTTAGATTTAATAAATAAATAAGTAAATAAATAAATAAATAGATGAAAAGGACATCAGTGCTTATGCTAAAGAGAGAAAGAAGGGAGTGTGTTTCTATTTGAGTTTAAATGTAAAGTGCTTGGACTTTATTATTCATGCCAACCACTCTGCTCACTATAAGAAGAAGTACATCTATAAGAAGAAGAAAAGATACAAACACATCTACAGGAAGAAGAACTATTTACTATTGAATACTATACAATTTACTCTTCTTCCTCATCCTCATCATCATCTCCTTCTTTGGAGACACCCGTCCGCTTCATCAGTGAGAAATACAGAGGACCCCATCCATCTGCTTTATCAGGCAAAACAATCCAGCCATTCTTTGTGGGTTCTCCCAACGGCCATTCCAGTGGCATCACTTGCAGTGGTATCTTCCCCTTGCGCATCATCTTATCCACCAGCTTATCATTCTCGGCTGAACTGATAGAACACGTAGCATAGACAATGTAGCCCTCCACAGCAACAGAATGAGCCGCTGCCTTGAGAAGAGACAGCTGCCGATTCGCATTCTGTAGAGTGCGTTTAGGAGTCCATTGCTCCAACTCCTTCTCATCATGCAGCAAATGTCGCTCGGAGGAACAGGGTGCGTCCAGCAACACTTTGTCATACTGTTCAGGTTCATGGTAGAACCGGGTGCCGTCTTTTCCCAACACATTGACCATTTCCTGGGCTATGTGGAGGGAATGTAGTGATCAAAGACCTGTCTGAGACGTCGACGGCGGTCAGGGGAGATTTCATTGGCAGTGAGGGAGCCGTAAGAAGCAGACAGGTGCTGGAGGAGGGCCATGGATTTTCCACCAGGAGCAGCACACAGATCAAGCACACGGTCGTGGGGTGTAAGGTGGAGGGCTTCTGTGGCAAGCACCGACCCAGCATCAAGAATGTAGCAGTCTGTGATATTGACACGGTCCTTGGAAGGAGGAGGAAAGCGAGTCAGCTCAGAAGCAGCGGAGAGAGCATAGCAGGAAAGGGACAGAAAGTCAAGGCGTGTAATGTCCTTTTGCAGTGTGTGAAGTTTATCAATACAGTCTTCGGGGTGGGCATATTTGTTCATAAGCATACAGTGACGCACAGGCTTCTTCAAGGCCTCAAACAGCACTGGCCACCGTTCTTGGCCAAATTCATTTTCATAGAAGCGGTGAAAAGAGGCCAAGGCAGCCTTGAGTCTTTCTTGTTCTCTTTGCTGTGTCTTTTCCTTCTTCTTGGAGACTGGCTTCTTCTTGGACTCTTTTTTGTGGTGACTGTGCTTCTCCTTGGGTGGTATTTCGTCGTGCTCTGTCATGGTCTGTGGATAAGTGCTGAGTAGGCTGTCTACAAGTGGCTTGGCGTCTTATTCCCTGTCCTTGCTCGAGGGGATGGGGGAGGGATCTGTTCCACCGAGAAAAAAAAAAAAAGACAACTGCTGGGCGGCATTTGAAAAAGTGACTGGTAGCCACCGAACCCTCTTCCTGTCTCCATGATGTATGTATCCATAGTCTACTAATGAAAAAGAACATTTTGGTTGACTCTATTCAAGGACAGTCTTCATTGGTGAAGGATACACAACAGAGTATTAGGGGCAAAGTACTTTTATTCTACAACAGGCATTCTATTCATCCCATCATCCATTCCAATAACAGTCCCAATAACAGTCCCATTCTCATCCTATTTCTTTTACACCCATTTCTCCTGATCGGATAAAAAGGAATATAAATAAATCAAATAAAGATAGCCCCAACAGACGAATCTGTCTTTTCGTGATACCTAACCTAACGTCATTGCATTGACATAGTTTATATCTTTATTTCTTCCTTCTCCCCCCCTTTCTTAATTGTTTCTTTCTCTCTAGCTTTATTCCTTTTGCATTCTACATCTATCCAATTTGTTTCTATAGATACTCACAGTACTCCTTCTATCTGTATCCATAGTAACCTGTATTATTTCTGTCTAGATAGCTACCTGAATTCCTACTTGTTCTTCTTTTACTTTTCACTTGTCTTATGTCTCATTTCAATCGAAAGCACAGTCTCGAGCGCCTTGATTACTATTATCAGGTGATTAACACTACAGTACTCTCCAAGCAAAGTGCTGCTAGTGGATTGATTCCTGCTTCAGTCGCAATTACGGTAATATCTATCCATCCTCTTTTATAAGCCTATGTATTTATCCGAGAATGGGATCAATAGAGTCACGGTGATTATACAGATGCATGGGTTCGGTAAGTGACTATAGCCAAAAACAGAAGGTGTTGCTTATCTTCGTGTTATTGCAGTGATAATGTCTACTCAATCTACTGTGTCTATGGTCTTGCATTGGCCTACAGAAGATTGGATGATATCAGTGGAAGAACATGTAAGTTGTAACAAGGGGGATTCGTTTCTTCGGATCCTTGGGATTCTTTCCTTTGGGTCCATAGGGATGACGGGTTTACGGGAATACAAGAATACAGGAATACAGGAACACAGGAACACAGAAATACGAATCCCAACTAACATGGGTCATCCTCTCTTCTCTTCTCTTCTGCTACTAGTTGAACTAGAACATGCTGTCGTTAAACTCATGCGTGGACTCCTGTTTTCCATGATGCGTCAGGCACCCAAGGTGGAAAAGTTCAAAAAGACACAGGACACATTGGATGCGCTTCATGCAAAATACAAAACAGACACAGGTGCCACTGTTATCAAGGACAATGAGTGGGGACATCTTCAGGTACATTCCTCGTCATTGCTAATAATAAAGGCAGTGGAGACATAAAACATGTAGAAATCTTTCTTTTTTTTTTCACTCTTTTCACTAACAGCATTCTGTATGTATCTTGGGTGTGTCTAGATTGATGCCACAAGTTTCTTTGTACTTGCCTTGGCTGACATGACAACCAGCGGTCTTAACATCATCTTTACTCAGGATGAAGTTGATTTTGTACAGAATTTGGTCTTTTACATTGAACGTACGTTGATAGTGTCATTTTATATTCCATATTATGTTCACTATGTTCTTATTCTGTTTTATGCGTTTAGGTGCTTACCGTACACCTGATTTTGGTATTTGGGAGCGCGGTAACAAGAGTAACCACGGTCAGCCTGAACTCAATACGTCTTCCATCGGTATGGCTGTGGCGGCCCTCCGTGCTATCAACGGTGTGAATCTATTCGGAGCCCGTGGCGGACCTTCCTCGGTAATGAGACGAGCTTTATTTTCCCTCTAGCTTTGGCCCAAAATAGCCATGCTAGGAAATAGGAATGCCAAATATGAACCTATTCTTCTCTAACATGCATATCTTAGACGATCTATGTGCTACCTGACGAGCTGACCCGAAACGCAACGACCCTGCAAAGTGTCTTGCCCAGAGAATCCAACTCCAAGGAAATCGATGGCTCTGTCTTGTCTGTCATTGGATTCCCTGCTTTTGCCTGTACAGATCCTGCCTTGGTCAAGCGCACAAGAGAAGAGGCCAAGATGAAGCTAGAGGGAAAGTATGGATGGAAGCGGTTCTTGCGTGACGGACATCAAACAGAGATTGAAGATACCTCTCGCCTGCATTACAATGATAATGAACTCAAGGCATTTGAGGACATTGAGTCAGAATGGCCGCTGTTCTTCACTTATATGGTCATGGAGGGTCTGTTTACAGGGGACATGGAGCAAGTGGAGGAGTACCGCAAGAAACTTGAGCCTACCATCATTGACTCTGCCTACTGGGATCCCAACAACAAGATGTTCAATGAAGACAGAGAAATGTACATTGAAGACACAAAACAGGGTCTGCATATTCCCCTTTTACCCGAGCTGTACTATGTGCCTGCAAATGCCATTGAGGCTGAAAAGGCCAATCCTCACTCTCAAAGACGTCTTCCCAATGACAATACACCTCTTGTCTGGGCATTGTCCCTGTATCTGTTAGGAAGTATGATCTATGAGAATCTTCTTTCTCCCTCTGAAGTGGATCCTCTTGGACGTCGTTTCAATGTCAATGGTCAGAAGCGTGAAACGATCACACAGATTGTCCTATTGTCCGAAAATGCAGAGTTGCAGAACAAATTGGCCATGTACGGTCTTGAAACACAGGCTGTAGATCAAATCTCAACCAGTATCACTGTGCTTCCTCCCAAGGCATTGGCTGATGTCTACTATGCACTTGGACAGAATACAAAGCTGGGATTGACAGGAAGACCCAAGAGGTGAGTTTTTCTTCTTTTCTCTCTATCTATAAAGGAGCAGTGGATCTATCCATCACTATCAATACATGGAATAAAAAACTAACACTTAACAAACAATAGACCTGTGGGTGTGTTGGGTACTTCTCGTCTTTACCGTATTGAAGGCCACATTTATGCCTTTACTCCTCACTTTATGGACAGCGAGACTTTCTACTTGAACTCTGATCCCGACTTTTTGATTTCTGCCTTTGAGAACGAGCTTGCCTTTTGCAGTGACAATTGGTTCTATGCTGGAAGACCCACTGTAGTCGTTGTATTGTCTGAAGCCATGCTTGGTAATCTCCGTGCCAGTCCCACTCCCGCAACCAATCCAACCAACCCAACAGCAGCAGGAGCAGGAGCAGGAGCAGTCCCCAATGGACTTGGTCATGGCTTTGATACTTCCCGCAAGAACCTCTTGAACTTCTTTATGAACTTGCGTTCAGGCGATTGCAATGGTGTGCGAGTGCGTCTCTCTCGTCTCTCAGAGACTCTCAACACCTCCAACATTGAATCCCTTGATTTTCTGATTGACAAGCCCGAGTTGGACTGGGAGAGCATTCTGCTTGTCAATAAGTCTGCTCATTATGGCCGATCCACCCATCGCAAACTGGGCTACAATGAAAGCAAGACCCAGGCCAGTACACCCGGTGGATTCACACCAGGAACAAAAACCCCCAAGCGTCGCAACACTGCCTTTCATGGAAAGTCTCTGGGCACTCCTTTGGATAAGCTTCAGGATGAAGGCTATTTCCAGGACATTGCAACTGCCTTGTCGAATCTCAATGTGTCCAATGGTGAGCCTAGGTTCAGACTCAAAGACCATGAGGAGAGCCCTGTTTTCCCTGCTGCACGCAAAGCAGGTTCTTTGGAAACCTCTTCCTTTGGTAAGTAATAGAAGCAAGATAGATATAGATATAGATATAGACTCTTTCTCCAATGAATCTAATGAAAAAAAAAACTCATGTCTATGATGGGGCCTCCATAGGCACTGACAATGACAATGGCAGCGGTATAAGCAGTGTGACCAGCAGTGTGACCAACAGCACACTCAAATCTCACCATGAATTTGAACGCTGTCAGTCGCCTGTGTCTGAAACACCTCCTTCTGCTACAGAGATGTTGGCCTTGACACTGGGCGATCGTTCTCAGTTTGATCAAGCAGTGTCTAGTCTGGCCTCTTCCATGAACTTGTACGATCAGATTGATCTCCTGCAATACATGGCTTCGTGTGAGCACTTGGATTGTTACATTGGAGACCTCCAAGCAAGTCTCAAGGAGTTGTTGGAGGAGGTCTATCTCAAGGCTGTCCGACTCCAGTACTGGTCCATTGCTCGTCAGGCCACAGGTCTTCTCCATAAAGTGGTGCCTGCCTTGACGATCAACATTACTGACCTAGTGATTCGACAAAAGCAAATCAGTATTGGTTCAGGACAGCAGGAAGTGCTTATCTCTACTCCTGTTGGACCTGAAACCCTGGCAAAGATCTTCTTTGAGCAATGGTAAAGAAAAGAAAATGATAGCATTGGTACTTGCTTTCTTTTTTCTCTTTTTTCTTTCTTTTTTTCTTCTTTCTCTTATTCTTTTCTTCTTCTTATTTTTATGACTATTTCTTAGCAGCGATGATGTTCGTGAAGGCCCCGTAGTGCAAGAAATCATTATTTACCTTGGCAGCTTCATCCGCACAACACCCCAGATGTTCGACGGCATCATTCGTCTCCGCACCCACTACATTATCATTGCTCTCCGCGAAGAAATCAGTCGAATGAACAACTGCGATGAAGAAGAAGCCATTGAACACCTCATGCAACTGTCACCCTATGAACTCCAGTCGTTGCTAGGCACCATTCTCTCTGGCCCCACCCTCTGTGACAATGGCAGCAACATTATGATCCGCGACAAACCAGGAGGATTCCTTATGCTTTCTCGCTTCACAGACCATTGGCGCCGTCCCAGTCTCGGCAGTGAGCAGCAGTCGTTTATCCCCATCATGCCACCTACCTCGGAAGGACAAGCAGACCCCACCAAGCTAGTGATCCGTGCTCAGTCGGCAGGCTACATGGCAGGCAACTTTGCCCGTGTAGAGATCAACGGCAATGCCATGTTTGCCACCTCCCGCGGTCTTCATGTATGGGCCATTGATCGCCAGCAAAAGATCATGCTGGAACACGCCTCTTTCGACACACACATTTCCACAGAGGAGAGTGAGGCCTTTACCAAGTTCATTGAGTGGTTGCAGCCAGGCATGTTGATTATCATTGCTTCTCGTGATGACTTTTCTGAGCATCTGACGGTGGAGGCCATCAAGGCCCTTGAACATCTTGGCAGCCAGTGCATTCGTGACATCAAGTACCGTGACTCCTATGTACTGATTGCTGAAAAGGGAGGAGTGTCTGACAAGTTGACAGAAGCCCACAGGGGGGCGCAGGAAGGCCCCACGCCTGTGGTAGAGTGCACAGTGTACTTGGAGGACCAGCCAGAGACCGATGGCAAGGTGACGCAGGAGAACATTGCCCGCTTCTTCCCCAATGCCAGTGGTCGCTGGTTGCGTCGTCGCAAGAACGATGGTGCCTTGAACCGTGTGCCTGCCTACTTCTTTTCACAGACATGGAAGGTGTTGGATAAGTCCAAGGGAATTCAGATCTTTGACCATTGTTTGCCAAGAGATCCTACAGTGTTGGAGATGACGCCCAAGGAGTACAACTTTGCTCTGGCTGTGGAAGGATTCCTTGGCTGGTTTACTGATCCTGCAGAACGACAGATTGCTGTGGAGGTGTTGGCGCTTATTTATCATTTCCAGAAACGCCATCCCACCATCCCTACCAGTGATTGCACGATTGATGTGCCTTTGATCATGAAAAGGGCAAGAGAGATCTTCTGGTACAAGTGGGTGGAGAACAACAAGAGTCGGTTTGAGAAGAGTGAGCTGTTTGCAGGTGGATTCCATTATGAAGAGCACAAGGATCTGGTGCGCAAGTTGTTTTATGATCTGCCTATTGAAGGTACAGAAAGTACTTCTGTTTACTTGCGCAAAGCCATTGTGGAAACCCTCCCGTTTAAAGAAGACTCTATTGATATTGAACTAAAAGAAGATGAGGAATAATACTAGTCTTTTCTCTCTTTTTTTTTTTTTTCTTTTTATTACTCTTTTTTTTATTACTCTTTTTCTTGTGTTTATTTCTTCCATTTACATCCTACTATGTTAATGTGTGTATGTGTGTATTTATATTTATATTTATATCTATTGTCTACTACTTCCACTACCACAATAAAGAAGAACTCTCTTCATTCTCTGTTGATCCGCTTCTTTAGATGGGCCAGTCGTTGGTAAGGATCCGAGTGATTCCATTCTCCCTTTTCCTTGTCAGTGCAAATAGGCACACCCACCTGTTCTACTGCATAACTGGCTGCCACTGCACCATAACAGCATGCCTGAATGGCATCTCGGGTCTCTCCCCACCCCACGGCATACCCACCACAGAACGCATTCCCAGCCCCCGTCACATCCTTCACATGGCAGGAATGGGTGCTGTCTCCATCTTTCCAATAGGCAGGGACCCATGTCAAAGGGTGTTGATGGGAGACCACCACAGACCCATATTTACTGGCTCGGAGGACCACCACCACCGACACAGAAGAAGCACTGTCTTGGTAGAGAGCAGCCAATAGTTGTAGGGCGAGTGTCTCGATGGCTGTGTGGGCGCCTTGTTCTTCTGCCAATGCCAGCCAGTCAATGCCTAGCATGGAAGCAGCCTCTTCGTGGTTGGGAGTGAAGACAGCCATGTGTCGTGCTATTTCTATCATGACAGAGAATTGCTTAATGTCCATAGTTCATCATATAGATATGGATATAGGTATATAAATATAAATATAAATATAAATATAAAAAAGAAGGTGCGGTGAGTTGGAGTGGATGATCCATGGGTTATTCTCTATGGACATTTGCATTACATCAGGCAAACACGTCCATGGAACAGGCTCCCATATGAAATCAGTGCGTGTTGTTCCATTGTCCATGGTCTGCCACTCCCGAAGTATGTCTGATGCGCGTTGGGATGAAGTGATTAAATGCATAACACGTATGGATTCAATCCATGCCACTGGGAAATCAGCAGGATGTATATGGAGAATGGGGTGCACATAGGTGAAGTCTCTATTTATACATTTAGAGTCACTACAAGAACACTCTTTTTATATCTCTTTCTATATCTCTTTCTATATCTTTTTCTATATCTCTTTCTATATCTCTTTCTATATCTCTAGACAAGGGGAGCCTACCTATGATCATTGGCACTGAAGATGTTTAATCCGCGTGGCGTGTGATGGTCCTTGTGGTGGTGGCTTGATAGAGATATGCCCAGGGACTGGAGTTGGGTGTCAATAGCAGGTGGACAGTCAAATCCTGTATGGACTACATACGCAATAGACTTGGCTGGAATAGACCAACACCTCATGCCTAAGGAGAGAAGAAGGAAGAAGGAAGAAGGAGGTTGAGATGAGTTGGCAGATTCCCTTGGAGGTGTATCAACAGAGTGTATGCTCAGTACTCTCTGCTGGTATACTCATGACACAGTAGAACAAGAGACCATAAATAGCATAGATGCCTGCACCACCAAGCACATTGGTCTGTTTGGACCCATCTTCATAGTGAATATCATCAATAATGAGACTTCCCATGGAAGCATACAGAGGGCCTGTCATGATAAACAAAAAGAAAGTCACACAAATACAACACAAGTGCACCTATGTCTTGATGTCTTTTGTAGTCTGTAGTCTGTAGGCTACAAAAGGGTCTCTGTCTCTGTCTCTATTTTTATATCTATATTTATGTATTTACTCTTTACAGTATGTCATTAGATTCTCTTTCTATGAATTAGGCAATCATTGAATAATACGAAATATTAACTGTATTATTATTATTTCATTTTCTATAATTAAAGATATCAAGCTTTGGTGTGCTTAAGTTTGAAGCTTCTATATCAAATGTAAAGTGTTTTATTTAATGTTGAAAATGTCTTATCTACAGTCCTATGTAATAAAGTGACTAGACAAAAGATGAAATTCTATTTTATTTTTGAAGAATAAAATAGAGGTCTTTTTCTTTTCTTTTATAGCTTATTCAAACAATGACCTTAGGCAATAGAAATAAGTAGAATATTAGTCAAGAATATAAAGATGGTCTCATCTAAAGAACAACTTCTCAAAATACTGTATTATTCTATGAACATCTTATTATGAACATCTTTGACTGATAGATATGCCTTTATTTTTCAAATAATAAAAATTTGATTTTTTGTCTAGTCACTTATTACATAGGACTGTGTGTTCAGTCAATGACCAAAATGTCAAGAGAAGCACACTAAAACACTACTGCTTCAGATTGATATACAGAAAAATAAATCACTTGCATTTATTTGGAAAGTCCTCTTTATCAGTACAGAGTATTGGCTAACATTGAGCAAGGTCACTTGGATTTTGTACGGCATAACCCTAATAACGTATGATAAATAGTAACTGATACTATTCAATACTACTTATTCATTCTTTCTTATTGTATTCTCTATCTATTTTCTCTGAACCAAGAAACGGTCCAAGTCTTCTATTCCCTAGTGATCACTCGTCTCGGTTAACTCACTGATATAAACCCATGCTACAGGTAGACTAACTAAGAACATAATGAAGTGTATCTTATTGAATTTTGTCATTACTTAATATTATAACGTCTACACACCAGGAGATCTTTCTGGCCTTTAAGCGCTGATATCCCCTTCCCTTTTAT
>JALLLS010000097.1:0-119894 GCA_025094145.1 Spinellus fusiger | reverse complement strand
TGCAATGTCCCGGGATGCTACATTTTCAGAATCACATTCACCACAATGTCATCAAACAAATTCTGTAGTAGCAAGAGCAACGGCTGAGACACGAAGGCATCAGCAACTCCCATATGACAGAGCGTTCCACACTATCATATGCAGCCTTTAATATCTAGGAAGACGACGACTGGAGGTTTTGGATCTTGCTCTCCTGATCCTTGGGCAGCGTACAACCCCATAAGTTCGTGGAGACAGAGGGCCTGGTCTAGAGTTCCACGACGAGCGCGAAATCCACCTTGAGCCATGTCCAATGCAGGCATGGTCGAAAGGAGCTCCCCAGCTATACATCTTTCTAAGAGCTTACGAAACACCGATGTCAAGCTAATAGGCCGATATTACTAGGGTCATCCTGCTCTCCTTTGTTTTTGTAAATAGGTACCACCTGTGCTGTTCTCCAGGCCACAGGCGTCCACGACCATCTCCAACACAATGTGAAGATCTGATGTAACAGAGGCACTAGCACTCGAACTAGGGGTTTGAGCATTTCTGCTCTAATATGATCAATGCCTGGTGCTTTTCGATTTGGCATCTTTCGAATAGCAGAGTGAATAAAGTCTACGTCCCATGGGACTGGATTGTCTTGGAGAGTAAACTCCTGACGCTCCTGTCTTTCCGTAGATCCGCCAAACACACTCTCTAGGTAGTCAATCATGCATTGGCAGCATGCCGAGGGCCCTCTGGAGATGACAGGGAAATTGGCAAACGTCTCCGCAGCCTCATTCCTTTCACAGCACTTGTCATCTCTGTTAAGCCCTTACGGACTTTATCACAAAATACATGCCAGGTTTGTCGTTGTGCTTGCCTTATAGCCTTTTTCAAAGCTAAACACGCTTCCTCATACAAGCGGTGGGCTTCAATGCGTTCAATATCATTGCCTACCCGTCGTCTAAAACGATAAAGTTCTTGACGACGGTCAGCTAACTGTTGTAGATCAGCATTCCAGTAGCTTTTCCAAGCTTTTGGATGGGATTGTGTGCGCCCTACGCTATCATCCAGGGCCTTGTAGATTGACTCATTGAGTCTCTCAGCAAAGTCCTCCATCTTAACAGAGCACAACGGGGTTTTGTCTTCCAATATTTTTTGGATCTCTCTTTGCAGTTCACCTGTGTTCTCTGCAAAACATCGCTTGTACTGGTCACAGACTGTTTGTTTGTTTAAACGTTGCAGTCTCCAGAGGCGACGGACAGCTGTTTCTGTCATGAGCGGTGGCATGAGCACCGGCTGAAAGGACAGCTCACACAAGTGGTGGTCTGAACCTAACGTCAGATCGTCCCTAATGTGCAAGCACACTTCGGAGAAGTTGTAGCTTCTTGACAGGAACAGGTCAATAATGCTAGCAAACCGACGACCATCTGCTAGAATTCGCTCATATGTAGGCAAGCCAAATGCCAACTCTGAGTTCCACAAGGTTAGATCCTGACGGCAGATCCAGTCTTCAAATCCCACATGTCTGTCGTTTATGCCATGATCTCCAGTCAGGCGGCCTAAACGTGTATTCAGGTCACCAAGGACGAGTGTGAAGTCGTCTATGGGTAGTGAATTCAACCTTTCCGCAGCCTCACTAGACGACAGCCTCGGAGGTAGGTACAGACCATGGAGTGTATATGGGCCAATCCTACAGGAGACCACAAAAGGATTAGTAATTGGTAAGGAATGTACATGGTAAGGAAAGTCAGGACGAATAAAGAACAAAACTCCATCAAAACCTCGTCCAGCATCACCATGGGCTGTAGCATAGTTGTGTATTTGTATCCAGGGGCACCTCAACATTTGCATGTCTTTGGTCAGGAAAGTCTCTGTCACTAAAAGTATATCAATATCATTCTGCACACACACATTCAGAACGTTCACCAGTTTGGGCCTGATTCCACAAGCATTCAATAGACCAATCTTCAGTCTATTCATAATTCTTCTCGGTGGATGTTTTGGGCGTCTCCCTCATCTTCTTCCATAGCTGAGCCTGATCCAAATGCCTGGATGGCCTCTTCTTCAAGGGTGGCGGGGCGGCTGGTAACTGGGGTCTTGGCCTTGAGATCCGCCAAGAGCTTCTCAAAGGCAGTGGCAGAGAGACGGAGAGTGGCATTACCAGAGCCAAAGTGGCGAGCAATGCTGTACCCTAAGTGGGTGGGGGAACGAAGACAGGTGTTTGACACTCTCTGGTCAAAGAGTTCCTGGGCCTTTGCAGCCTTGGTACTGTTGGTTTCCCCTTGGAGCTTTGGGTCTGCAATGAGTGCAGCGGACACAGGGTTGAAGTCCTTCACTGGACTGATCTTAAGCTTCTCAAGGTGCTCCTCAAGTTCCTTCTTGTAGCTGCTGTGGACCAGCAGCGCAACTGTTCCCCTTGCCGGGAAGTGGATGTCAATGATCCGTGACTGTTGGATCTTCAACAATCCCAACATCTTGCGGACCTGGCCATACTTAAGGTATTGGCGGCAAGGGACGTATACGAATTCATACACTGAGGGTCCAGTGGGCTCCTGCAAGGCACGTACTGCTTGTGCCTTAAGCACTGCTTTGGCCTTTGTAGGCTTCTTGGCCTGGGGGTTCTTCTTTGCCATGCTGGCATAGGTGGTGGGTGTGGGTGTGGGTGTGGAGGTTGGGGCATGCTTTGAAGCAGCAGTCGAGTTGTCCTGCTTGGCAGGGGTGGCAGGGGTGGCAGTGGTGGTGGTGTTGGTGGTGGCCTGAGCCTGGAGGGATGCAATCATTGCATCCTTGGCCTTCAATTGGGCCTCCAATTCCTGGATACGGAGTCCAAAGATCTCCATCTGTTTTTGGATTGCCGCCATCATCTGCAGCATTTGTTGGGTGTGGGTGTTGGCCTTTTCCACCTCGGACATTTTGTTCTCCTCGTTGGTTCTTGCTCGGGTGCGTTTGGCAAGCAGTTTTTCTTTTCTGCTTTTAGGGACGTTGTAGGTGGTGGGGACGTCGGTAAGGCCAAACTCGAAGGGTTTGGCGGGTGGTGCTGAGGTGGGGTCCGTGGTTAATGGATCCAGTGTGATATAGGTGGCGGGGGGTGTTGGTGTTGACGGATGGGTGATTGTAATGTTTGCTGTAGATTTTATTATAACTCTTTGGGGTAATATTTATTACGCAAAAGAGCTGCTTTATACTACAGTAACTCGTGGAAATCTTACATAGATTTTTCATTTTCTGATATACTTCTGTAATAGGAAATACTCATTTTTTGTCATAAAAACACACATTAAACACACAGTAGAGACTTCAAAATCGGATGAAGTATAAAGAAGGTCAACAGGATAATAAATACAAGTTTATTGGGTGGAAAACTTCAATATTTGGTGTTTCCACCCTTGGCCTTAATGACGGCCCTACATCTCTGATGAATGCTGGAAATGAGGGCGTCTGTGGTGTCCTTGGGGATTTTCTCCCATTCTTCCAACAGAAGCACCTCCAAATCCTGGAGAGTGCTTCTTGGGGTCATCCTCTTGCGGATAGCCCTGTCAAGCACCTCCCAAAGGTGCTCTGTGGGGTTGAGATCGGGGCTCTGGGAAGGCCACCCCTCCATAGTGGCAATGCTCTCATTTGCCTTCCACAACCTGGACTCTCTGCTCTTATGGCAGGTGGATTTGTCCTCTTGAAGAACATAATCTACCTCTGGATTCAGTGCCTTGAGTCGGGCCAGCTCAGGGCAGTATTCCTTCTTCAAGATCTCAATGTATCTTGCACTATCAATACTGCCCTTCACAGGCGCCAATCTCCCAACACCTTCACCAGAGAAAGATCCCCACACCATTACGCTGCCACCTCCAAACTTCACAGTGGGCTTGACGTTCTTCGGGAGCAGTCCTTCATTCACTTTTCGTACTACTCTGGTATGGTTGTTGGTGGTGACCAACTGGTATCTGGACTCATCGGACCTGATGACTGTCTTCCAGTCGTCCTTGGGCCAGCGGAGGTGGGCCTTAGCCTAATCAAGCCTCAGCTTCTTGTGCTTGATGCTGAGAAGGTTTCTTGACCACCCTGGAAGAAAGCAGGCCAATATTCTTCATCGTCTTTCTAAAAGTGCTCATGGACACTTTGGTGGTCATCTGGCTGCAAAGCTGATTCATTTTCTGGAATGAATCTCTTGCCACTTCGTGGGCAACTTCTCTCTCGTCCCTCTCTGTCAGAATGGGCTTGCGCCCAGTGCTCTTATTGGCCTTGAAGCAGCCAGTTTCCTTATATCTCTTTACGATAAAGGAAACCGACTGCGCACTGACTCCAAACCTAGCAGCAATAGCAACCTGCCTGGTCCCATTTACGGTGGCCTCGTGAGCAATGAGGCATCAAGTGAAGTCATCGATATTCTTCTTCTTGTTTCCACGAGGTCTCATGGGTTGGTTGGTGGTGTTAGATGAGGTAGACATTATGGTGGAAAAGCAATAAATGAGGAATGTTTAATAAAAAAAATTTAAGGAAGAAATTAGAGTCTGAATTTGAAATCTACATATGTTTTCCACGAGCCACTGTAAATACATCAAATCAACAAGGCAATGTCAATCAATAATGAATGTGAAGGATATATACACAAATATTAGAGTTGTGACATCTCTTGAAAATACACGTCACTATAAAAAAGTAAGCACTTGAAGTGAACTACGGGCAAATACATTTATAGAAATACTCTTTAGTCTGAGTTAAAACATGAAACATCATGTGCATAAAAAGAATAGTTGACTTGCAGCTAATGATGAAAATTACTAAGTCAATAATTAATACTAAAACATAAAAGACGACTATTATTTTATTTCTAGAATGATGATGATAATAATAATAATAATAATAATAGCATATGTAACCATGGCTATATACAACAGCAAAAATAAAGAAAAGAAACGCGTCAATATATTAAACATACAAAAGAAAAAGAAGAAAAAACAACTTTGGTCATCAGGTAAAAAGTTACTGCTTTTGGATTCATCAAAGTGCCCTATTTAGCTACTCCCAACAATGGATATGCAGGTTAGTCGTCATGGATTTCCAAGATGATCCTGTGACGTGTACGCGACTACCTTTGTTTTATTTATATATCTGTATATATAGTGTGAATAGAATAAAGCACATTATTGCACTTCTTTCTCCTGTATACAACTCTTTCCATACTCATTATGACGCACAGAAAAACAAGCAGAAGAAGCAACACTACTGCGATGGTCTCTTGTATATTTATTATAGATAATGACAGACAGCCAAAGGTGAGATAAAAGGACACATAAAAAGAAAATAATTTTCACTCTATTCGTCACTATTAGACCACCAGCTAATAGGCTCTCATAACACCACTCATTCAATAGAATGAATAGTTCAGTATGAAACATCAATGCCTTCATCTGAAGTATAATAGGTAATACACTATGAGATACAAAGTAGATAGTGTTATGCTTTTCTAACTTAATGACTATATCTACAGTGTCACGGCCAAGTAAAAAAAAATAGGCCAGTAGCACTATACTTCATACATGGACGCGTTTATAGACGTGTTTATAGACACAGCCTACTCTGTTTTTGATTATCTTTGGTTTCATGGTATGCTATTCATCCACTTTGGTTGCTATGTTGCAAAATACGTGATTGTTGAGAGGTAATGTAGAGTGTATTTTATAGACTGAGGTACAGTATTAACTCTTAAGATAAAGTTAGTTGCGGTCTGTTCTGTTCATAGTCACAGTATTCAACATTGAGTCATTCGTGAACTATGATCTATGAACAAATGTTCTTATCTCAAAAGAAGCATCTCAATATTCTATTGATATGGCTGAAGGTGCTAAAACTGGGTAGTCTTAGTCCATTGACTTTGAAAAGGGAGAAGGTGTATACTATGAGAAAGAAAACACTGTGAGGACGGCACAGTAAACTTTATCATGACTTTATGAGGAGTATTACAAGCACAAAAAAGTATAGATGAAAATCTATAGGATGAAGGTGAGATGAAGGAAAGGTGATACTACACAAAGAGAGGGATGCTATGAAGGAAGGGTGATACTACAAAGAGAGGGATGCTATGAGAAAAGAAAGTAAGATGAAGTTTTATTGAGAACAGAACCACTATAGTGGATGAGAAATATGGTAGCAATGCCTGGACAAAAAAATTATGATGATGATGCTTTTGTCAATGGTGCCTCTTGACAGAAACAGGTGAGGTTGTTGATGATGATGCTTTTGTCAATGGTGCCTCTTGACAGAAACAGGTGAAGTTGTTGGTGATGATGCTTTTGTCAATGGTGCCTCTTGACAGAAACATGTGAGGTTGTTGATGATGATGCTTTTGTCAATGGTGCCTCTTGACAGAAACAGGTGAAGTTGTTGATGAATGAAGTAAAACACTGCTAAACTATTTAATTTATGGTATTTGTGTCTTTCACTCTTTTCTCTCTTCTCTTTGGTGTGGTTTATTAGATACCGTTTAACACTCTTGGTATTCTGAACGATAAAGGTGTTTTATTTCTGCTCATATGTGCAACCTGGCTTTGTCCTTAAGTAAGACACATCCCTGACAAATATAGATAATCACCATTATCTCTCCTCTTTGATGATGTTTATGTTCATATGTGCAATATGGCTTTGTCCTTAAGTAAGACACATCCCTGACAAATACATATCATCAATATTTCGGGGAGAAAACTGTTGGTGGATCTAATGAATATACTATTAACGTTGAGAGTCGGGTGCTGAGAGAGACAGATACCTAAAACTACATGCGCTCTATACACAATAAAATATTCTTTGGTACTCTTGCTATTTGACTTTTAGTTTTCTATGATTATAACTCTACCAACTTCAATAGTATATTTATAAGGAGTAGAACTGTTTTTTTGGTAATAGAAATAGTCTTGTCTGATATATAGGTAGTGTTAGGTGTTTCTCATCTTCAAAAGAATGAGTATCTAAGCTTCAAATCTCTTTTATTTTATTAAGAAAGTCTATTGTTTATTTCCATTGATTTAAAATATATTCGCAAAGACTAGTAGTCTTCTTCTTACTTGTACAGAGAACTCATCTGTATTAAACTGAAAATTACTTGTGGTTTATTCAATGCATAAGTAGAATATGTTCTTTATGAAAGTATTATCAATTATAACCCTACCAAATTAGTTTAATAAGAGACCAAGTGAATGAGTAGTAATGAAGATGTAGTTCTTATCATTAGGTTTTATTTTATGGATCTTCCTCTTCAAAAGAAGATACCTACTAAAAATATTGTGTAGGATTTTGAAGTATAGTTTACTATTGATATAATACTACTTTCTCTCTCACTCATGTAGGTATGATATGAGCAGCCTTATACCTCTCTCAGATCTTTTGAATCACTTTGGCTCCTCTCTGGTAACCCTCTACTTCAAACCGTGACTCATCAGACCATACAATGCATCTCCAGTCCTCAGGAGTCCAATTGACCCGTTCCTTCGCCCAACAAAGTCTTTTCTTCATTTTTTCTTCATACAACCTTGGCTTGTGTGCTGCGAAGTAGGAACTAAATCCAATATGATGTATATATCTGATGAATGTTGCTCTACAGATGATTATCTCATTTGCCTTAAGTTCCAAATTTATATAGTTATAGGAGACAGATGGGTTGCCTCTTAGAATGGCCTCAAGTCGTCTGAGGTCTCTCTCGTCAAGTTTTTTTTTGGTGCACTAGAATTAGGTCTCGGTATATGTGTATCAGTGGTCTTGATTCTACTAATGATATTTTGGACAGTAGACTTGCTAATGCCAACGACCTTTGAAATGCTACCCATGGAGTATTTTTCTTTTTTTTAGCCAATAAACACCTCATTACTCTCTTTCTTTAATCTTATTATGAACTTTATAGTTTCTAGTTAAGGAATATTCGTTTGAAATTTGAAATTGTTTAATGCAGTGTGATTCAGTGGTAAAAAGAAGAAGAGTAATGTTTAAAAATGTATAAATTAGGGGATCGTACTCTTTCTAATGTTGTGTGGCTGTACTTAGTTTTTTTTTTGTATAAGACACTTTTTATTGAGCGTCTTTACACAGTCACACGTCGCACTAAGAGGTCTGACTGGGAAAGCATATTGGACACAAGTCACTTGCAGAAAATTAAAATAACAGAAAAAGAAAGAAAACAGAACTAGCTAAACGAAAAGAGTATATAGGAGAAAAAGGCATAAAGTTAAAAAATAAACACTAGACTATGACATGTCTTTGTTTTCGCGGGTAATGGTGTTAAGAAGGGATTGGGCACGTTTAGAGACGGTGGAGGTGAAGAAAGGAGAGTTGTGGAAGTGGCTGGCCCAGTAGCCATGCCAAATTGCCTGGAGAACTGCACCAAAGACTTGACTACTAGTCAGAGTTCCATTGGGAGGAAGAGAAAAGGAATACAGATGTCGGATAGTATCTGCTTGCAAGGGAGTGTATATGTTGAGCCAATATGGCAAAATGGATATCCAGACAGGCCAAACCCTTGGACAAGTCACCAAGAAATGTTTGGGACTGTGGCAAGGGTTAGAGCATAGGCGGCAAGAGGGAGACAGGACGATGGTGGGCATAATGTGGTGTAGGAGTGACGAGGAGGACAGTTTGCCATGCAACAGGCGAAACCAAACATTCCTTGCCACATGTGACATAGGTGCCTTCCAAAAGGCTTTCCACTTGTTGGGTGGAAGCGAGGCAGCAGGAGAAGAGTTTGGCATAGGTGTTGTATGGCATAGTGAGCGGAAGACTTGTGATGAGAAGGAGTGCATAAGTGGCGAGTTGAAGAAGGATGTTGTTAGGGGAGAAGAAGGCATATCCACAGTATCAGAATATGATGACTGTGGGTTCATATGAGGAGTGCATGAGTGGATGAAGAATGGAGGGTGGATGATGTGATGGTCATCCACATCACGGAAGAAATGAGAGAAGAGGTAAGGGCGCATTGGCTGATCTGTCCGAGGACGACGTTGTAAGGATTGTGTGGGGAGGTCATAATAATAAGCATCGGCAACTGTAAGGTTTTTGAGGCCTGGCCTAGCTAGAGTGGGGTCGGTGGTTGATGATATCCATATGGATGACAGGGGAAGGCGAAGACATGTAGCAGGAGACAAGGCACTGCACAATTGTGGGAGGGGAAGATGGTCAAAAGCCGAGAAAAGAAGATTAAATGAATGTGAATGGGGCAGACGTAAAGCAGAACGAAAAGCAGGAAAAAAGAAAAGAAAGACATAATCGGGGGCATAGAAAGAAGAAGAAAGAGACATATAATAAGAAAAATAGGCACAAAGCCAGAGGATTGGAAGGGAAGCATATTGGGTGACAGGACTAAGGAGAGGAAGGAGCCAACGAAACTGGAGGGAGGCCTGTTGAGTGGATGGATCCAGCACACCAAGACCACCACAGTGACGAGGGAGACATAGGTTGACATAGCTGATGGGAGGAAACATCCTTCTCATCAGGAACTTACTTACCATAGATTTTAGCTTGGCATAAAAGGAGACAGGAAACCAGACAAGACGGAGAACATGCCAGAGCTTGGAGAGAACCAAAGTGTTAACCAAAGTGGCTCTACCTCGAACTGACAGGAATCGT
Organism: Spinellus fusiger; assembly: GCA_025094145.1. Classification (NCBI taxonomy): domain Eukaryota; kingdom Fungi; phylum Mucoromycota; class Mucoromycetes; order Mucorales; family Phycomycetaceae; genus Spinellus; species Spinellus fusiger. The sequence continues at coordinate 110,324 of JALLLS010000097.1, read as the reverse complement.
TGTGAATGAATGTGGAGTGCTTGCTGGATGGTGGCGAGGAGTTGGGTGGCATAGGTGTTGCATTGTAAAGGAGTGTGGATGAGAGGATAACCAAGGTAAATGAGTGGAGAAGGAGAAGAGCGGTCTATCCAAGAGGGAATGCCAGCTCTTGTAAGTGGCTCATGCCATTCAGGCAGAGGAGCACCGGAGAGGGAAAAGGCATGGGTTTTGTCGAGGCTAGCGCGGGCGTTGGAGGCGAGGCTGTAGGTGTCAAGGTGGAGGCGAAGGCGAGTGAGGTCGGAGGGTGTGCTGGGGCAGGCAAGGATGTCGTCGGCATAAGCGAGTACTTTGAGGTAAGGGAGGTGAGGCATAGGGGATGGAATGACCTCTGAAGAGAGGATCATCTTGGATGGCGAGAAGGAGCGGTTCGAGGACGAAGTTAAAAAGGACTGGAGATAATGGGTCTCCCTGCCTAAGACCTCTTGCTTGGGTGACAGGATCTGGCTATACTTGGTACTGCTACCCTTTGTCATTCTTGCAACTTACATCTCCGAAGCATGCCATCAATGAGATTATTGATCTTCTCTAGTAGTATTTTTGACATTCAAGTAACAGGGCAGCCTCTTATCTGAAAAGGATCTTGAGCCACCTCTTGAGATACTTTTCTCTCATCTTTCTCAGTATGGATCAGCTTACAACCTGTGCCTTTTTAGTATTAAGATACCCTAGAGTAAATCCAGATGGATTAAGCTAGATGGCAATGTACTCTGGTAAAATGCTCCTAAATATCCACTAAAAGGAACTTATCTTGAATATCTTTAAATTGAAGTGACTAGACTGGTGCATGATAACAATCTGTTGGTGGTAGTAGCATGTAGATTCTGTAGACTTGTGTTGGATCCAATTCTTCTACTACCGTTTACATACAAAGAAAGACATTGTCTATTAACATGGAAATATTTGGCTACCACCAATACCCTCAGTCTCTTTTCATAGAATACAAAGGCTCCACCTACAACAAACAATGTTTGTTTTCTGTCGTGGCCGTGTTATTTATCTAAAGATTATTTTCTCATTTTATACAAATGTAGATACTACGTATCAAAACAATAAATATTAGTGCTAAGAAGAAAATAGGTGAAATATGCAGTCATCTATTCTTTCTTTAATACCTCTCTCTATCTAGCTGTTTTGATACTCTATCTTTAACTAAATAAGCTCGATCGAGTTTTTGTCTGAATCTCTTGTTTTGATATGAAGATAAATATCATCCCAATCCTTGCTCTATTTATAATAATGGATTGCCTTGATATAATCTTACTATATAATTTTATTATTGTGCAATATACTATTAATTTCTAAAGAGTTGTATATATAAAAAATGACCCTTGATCTATAATTTCCAAGAGAGAGAGAGAAAGAAGTTAGACAGATCTATGTTCAGTGTCCATAGTAGATAGGTGGAAATGGGCGAACAAGAGTAGGTGCGGCTGGTGTATTATCATGTAGATGTTTTCGTTCATGTTTTACCCATTCTTCAAATCTACGCATGACAATGCCTGAACTATCGAATTCACCTTCACGACGACCGTGATCTTCTCCTTTTGTATCTTCACCACCTTCTACCTGGCGTGTCTGACCCCAAGAAAAGTCATCAAAATGCCAATAAGCATAGGCAGGAAGCACAAAGTTCCATATGGGTAATGATGTTAAATACACAAGCATCCATCCAATATACACCATTTTTCGTGTTGTTAATGCAATAAGAATGGCAGGAAGACCAAGAATAGCAGCAAGAAGTAGAAGAGGGATGATAGGTACAGGAGTGACAAAGAAAGATATCACCACCAAGTAAACTGTAAAAGTGATGGCAGCAGGCAATACGACTGTTCCAACAAGCTCCATGAAAACAACAAATTGCATAGAGAAGCAAAAAGTTCCACACAAGTCTCTGATGAGAACCAGTTCAAGAAGATTATGTACAGTAGAGTTAATCCATCTGCGTCTTTGAGAAAGAAGAATTTCAAAAGTATCTGGAACTACTGTTTTACAGATCTATTGTGTGGATGTCCAATAGGTAAGCCAAGTGTATGAAAAGATCCAGATATGACTTACTGCTTGAGGAACAAATATCATTTTGCGTTTAGGAAAAGTACGAAGCATTAATGTTGTAAGATAACGATCTTCACCGAGTAAAAGAAGATTCTTCTTATGAAGTGTATCCACCACATTTTCACAGTACATTTCTACAATATCTGTAGCACAAATAATGGGAACGTAACGATCGCCTTTGGGTGCAATAATACGATACATGCAGAAGCAACCAGGTAGACATGTAACGCCACCAAATATTGACTCAAAAGCCTTACTCATGTGATGAGATATATAATATTCAAATACTATAAGAATTAATGAGTTCCTTGGACAGCTGTATGAATAGCCTACCTTGAATAGCTGTAACCCAGCTATCACTCTTATTAGCAATTTTAGTTTCTCCACAAAGGCCCATGATGTAAGGATCCCGAGACATGCAGGCAATCATACGAGCTAATGAATCTGGATAAACCTTTGTATCGGCATCCACCTAATGATTTATAACATTGTTTAGTAAGTTATATATAAGTGAGTGTATTTTAATTACCATCAAGCAGGTCTCAAAACAAGAAGGATGACGGCCAGTGAGTCTCATAATGGATTTGCAAAACTGATACTCAAGATCACACATACGTTCGCCATAGTAAATCTTCTGCATTGCATTCATAAGAATCACTTGACTATCGCGTTTTCCTCTATTTCCTGGCTTTTTATCTGTTGATTCTGCTTCTGTACCACACTTGACAATCACAATCATTGGTACTCTCTGTTGTTCTTCCACTGGCTTTATTCCCGCTGCTGTAGTAGGGTCTGTGTTATAGCTGTAATAGCCTGCATACACCTTGGCCATGTTATGACGCTTCATACCATCAGCAATGGCAACATAAGAAGCAGGCTTGACCTGAGCACGTGGAACAATATCATCCTTCATCATTGATAGCACAGTGTCCGGTGTGGAAAGAGCATTTCCTGAACCAGTGATAATACCATCACAAACAACAAGCAACATCTTATGAGAGACGGGATAGTCTGTATTAGCAAGTGAGTCTAGAGTAGTGCGAAGTCCTTCTTCTCCTTCAGAATAACATGTCACGACCATAAATGTATGAATCAAGTCAAAGTTAAAGTTGTAGTCGTTTTTAGGCTCAGGAATAGCACTTGAGGCACTTAATGGCATGTCCATTGGATCAAAAGGTGGATGGAACTGTGAGCTAAGTGAGTATGGAACATTGGTAGGTGAAGGAAGATAATTACTGAGTCGACATCCTACACCTTCTGTGTTAATAGACCGAGCATCAAATGTAAAGCTTTTTGAATATCCAGGAGAGTTGGGCTGAGTGAATCGAGAAGTAGTTGGGAAAAAACGACGTCTGTTCTTTTGCGAAGAACCTCCTTTGCCTGGGGATTTTGTAAAAGAGAGATTAGAGACACTAGCACACACTTCTGCATTCTGATGATTTTCATCAGAAATAGGCTCATCCTCAGCAATGTCTGGCTCAGTGGGTACTGCAGAAGACTCAATGGCATAATGAGTAGGCAGAGAAGCAATACTACGAGTTCTTGGGTAGTGCATTTGTTCAACATTGTTCATTTCCCATTGCAATACAGCTTCTCTGCGTGCTTTTCTTTCTTCTTCTGTTTCTTCACGAATGCTACCTAGTTTCCATGACACAAACCATCCAAAAATGACAGCCAGAAAGAAGCGAATAAAAACGACACCAAGAATAACCGCTAAAGAAATCCACAGTACGATATCGGAGATGATACATCCTGTTGATCGTGTGTCCAGTACACCCACTTTGAGAATGTCTGTCATACATCTTCCAATTTGTAAGCGATCCGCGGTGGTACTAAGCCAGTAAGTAGCATCTCTTCCAATAAAAGAACTTCCTGGTCCTACAATACGAGCAATTTCAATAGGTAAAGGTACATTGGGTGTTAGGAAGTTGAGGCGTGACAAATCCAGAACATTTCTATTTTTTTTTTAAAAAAAAAAGGATGTAAGCATAATCTTATGTCATTCTAGTATTCTGACATTCTGTGTCTATTTTAAATCTAGCTCACCCATTGAATGCCATAAGACTTGTTCCTGGCTTCTTGAGATCACTCCAGTCGTAATACACATCTCCAACCACATCTAATTCACGCAACATATTTCTAGATTGCTCACTGGCATGACATCCTTCTCTGTTTGGGTTGTCTGTTCCATTAATAGTAGGATGGTTACGATCTAATGAGACACAGGGGAAGTAGTTGATGACATTGCCTTTGCTGTCGTCCTGGAGTAGAGGCTTGAAGATTCCTTTACAGTTATAGTTGACAATTTGAAACATAAAAGACAAATCCCTGCCACCCACACCAAGTTCTTGTAAATCGCCTGACCCTGGCATATTAGCAGCAGGTATAGGGTGTCGAAAAGAAGTAATATCAAAGGCACGTCCTGAGATAACAATCTGGTCTTCCACCAATCCAGTAGGGCGAATGCGGTTTGGCTGAAGCCCGCACATTACAGCATTGAATCCGAACGTCAGGAATCCAACAGTAGCACACAGTGTGGCAATGACTTGCACAAGAGCTACTTTTTCACGCCATGCTTGCTGTGTTTGCTGATCCTTCAGTCCTAGAGTAAAGCAATGCATTAGTATTCTTTCCTGTTTATATATATATATATATATGTGTGTGTGTGACATAGTAACAAATAGATATCTACCAAATGTCTTTAACAAAAAGGACGGAGCCCACCACGTCAATACCCAGCTTGCAAGTGTCCAATAGCCTGTTGCTGGCTTTTTCTTTTTCTTTGCAACAGTATCTTGGACTTCTATTTTCTCGCTGGAGAGAGCCATGGTAAGATAGCGTGATCGATAGGCGTCATCTTGCTGAGGTACAGGCTTGGGTGCAGATGGATCATTTGAATTCCCTGTGAATGCTGGTGCTTTGGAAGATGTCAGGTCTCTCTCAGAGTTACTAGTTTCTCCAGATGACATAATGGTATATCTGGTCTAGTACTGCTATGCCAGCTCAAGAGATCAATGAATATACTGTGTAATGTATTTCAATGATATGCAATAGTAGTATAAATAATAAATGAAATGAAGAGTTGGTATGAACACAGGTAAAGAATGAAAGCAATAAACAATTAGATGGAAGAAACCTGCTTCAATAAGGATCTAATAAATTGTAAAGCATTCTTGGTGAGTCGTATTTGAAATAATAGCGTATATCCTCACTTTCACTCACGAATGAATATTTTTTATCTGACTGAACTATAGAGTAGACATGAGGAATCATTAGAATCATTAGAATCATTAGAATCATTTCTGATGTGTATTCTCTATGCACAATTCCTTTGAGATTTCCTTTTTCCAATATACCAAAGAACAGTAATTTTATTCATTATTAGTGGATGAGAATATTGGAATTGTTAATAGTTTAAAAAGTAACCTATGGACTTTCCTCTATCATTGTATTTATAGAATCAATAAGAGTTTGGACGCTTAACAAACACCACAAAGCTCGTGTCTTCTTATGCTCAGTACCAATCTTTACCGAAATGGTCAATCGTCCATCACTATTGAATCTCTCTAGTGCCTTGAACATTTCTTCATCTGTCTTGTCATTACTACAGCACATGACAAAATCAAATGCGTGATTACAAGCAAGTAGCCGCTTGATCACTTCTCCTTTGCTAATGGAAATAGGCCTTACTTCCAGGTTCTTTTTTCTGACAAGTACCTCTAATGGTAGTTTGGAGAGAATGGCTTGTTCCAGATGATTTTGACATTCTTTAGCCTGAAATGATCCATAGTGAGGGTCTGCTAATCTATAGTCCCATGTCACTGAGCTTCTTTTATGTTCAATGAAGCTACCAGTGGTACGCTCTGAGTAATATGTGAATATCTCCACTACATCATGTTTCCAGCCCATATCAAGGTGTTCTGTGGTGTTGGTCCATTTCTTAGAGTGCGGGTATTTCAGAAATCCACCATGTTCAGCACTCAAGCCAATGCCTTGAATATGGCCTAACCAATAGTCGAGCGTTGTTTCATCACGGCCAGAGATAACCCACACTTCGTTTTGTGGATCATTACAGAGTTTCTCGAGTGCTTCAAACAATTCCTTGGGAAGAGTGTGTCTACTAGGCAATCTACGCAAGGGAGTCAATGTCCCCTATAAAAGCAGAGTGTTGGACAAACAAATAGCAACAGCAAGAATAATCACTTACATCAAAATCAAAACACAATAGCCTCCTTTTACAACCATGATACCGTTGTGCTAGCCATTCTGTTTTCAAGAAGGGTGTATAACTTGACTTTTCAGACAGTGCTATCGACTCCATTAGCAGCTTTATGAACGAATGCGCCCAGAAGGAGGCTGTATGAGACTTGACATGATTCAAAAGTTGCTGTCCACTGTCAGTGTATGGTACACCCAATCCTATTGCTTACTAAATGACGAGTGTATTTTTCTTCTTTTGACATTTCCAAAGCATCTTTGATAGCCTTTGCGACACTAGTATAGTCCCAGGGGTTAACTAACAGAGCAGAGCTCATGGATCCTGCTGCACCCATTAACTCGGATAGGATAAGCAGACCATGCCTTTCTTGTTGACATATCACATATTCCAGACTCGTAGTGTTCATGCCATCTCTTCCTGAGGTGACCAAGGCTGCATCGGTGGCTGACAGAAGAGCGTAATACTCATCCAGCTGCACGGGATGGTTGTAATGATGCACGGGGACTCTTTCAAGAGATCCGTAAGTGCTGTTGATACGCGCAATCAAATCAGAGACTTCACGCTCCATAATATTTGCATATCCATCTGTCAATTGAATCAGTATAACCTGGTAGAAAAGAAATACAATATTAGCTTATGTGTTCTTCTGCCAGAAAGTAAGAATATAACTCTATTACTTTGTCTCTCCATTCTGGATAATCTAGGAGGAATTTCTCGAAAGCTGCCAACTTCTGTAGCACACCCTTTACAAGATCCAACTTGTCTATAGCCACCAGTATCTTCTTTCCTGTGTACATATCTATAATGGCTTTGGCTTTCTGGATCACTTGAGGATCCGTGAATTTTGTATTGACATTGACATTATCAATACCAATAGGAAATGTTCCAACATGACAAAAGTGTCCATCTTCACTATCCACACCTTCAGGCGTTGACTCATAACCAAGAATACGAGTACAGTTTGAAATAAAATGTCTGGCATAGGCATAGGTCTATGTCAAAATAGACACACATATACCTTTTGATGAATTCTCTCTCTCTCTCTCTCTCTTTATGTGTCTCTCTTATCACAAGCCAATTACCTGAAATCCAATAAGATTGGCACCCAACATTCCCTGAAGCACTTGCTTACGTTCTAAAGATAAATAATGGTGTCCTATATATAAAAAGACCACTCACTTGGCAAACATCGAAAGATCTCTGAGGTTGGGAAGGGTGAATGGACAAACAAGCCGATTCTTGCCCGTGGAAGTTTAGCACGTACCATGGCAGGTACTAGCAACAGATGGTAGTCGTGCACCCACACTATCAATCCGCTATGAATGCTACTCTCATATACTCTTGGCTTACCAATGTCCCCCTCTTTCCAATATTCAACTACTTTATCACAGTACATCTGATTCACTGATAAAAAGATCTCCCACTGCTGTCGTTCAAGGCGTCCGTCCGTGGCATTATCCCATAGAATATAATGAAATAAGGGCCAGAGCACTATGGTCGATCAACGGAGGATTGACATTGTCTCTTTCCTTAAGAGTCAAGCACTGGCCATGTTTAAGAAAGAAAGAAAGAAAACATACTGGTTTTGCAATAGCCATCATAGTGACCAAACACACTCTCTGTATCGAGAAAGAGAGGAATACAGTGGTTTTTCTGTAGTGTGCTTGTGAGGGTGTGCTTGTCTTGGACAGTAAGAGTAGTTAATAGGCTTTTTTGTGTGGTATTCGTAGAACAGTGGATATGGCCTGTCCACCCAATAGCCAACACTTCCCATGTCGGCTCCAAGGACTGCACACCTCCGTACATGGCGCCATGGCCTCTTCTAGGTGTTAATTGCCACTGTAGGTGACCCACTGCTTGTCGTGCCTCAATCTCAAACGGTACAACATGAGTAACACTAAGAATACGTCCTTTGGATGATTCTGATGTATTTGACATAAAAATAGGAGAAATAAGAGAGGAAGAAATCAAGAGGAGTGTGGCTATAGAACTCATAGGACATTAAAAACAGTCCTTATCACCCTTGGCATGCTATAGTTAGATAGGAGTCCAATGGCTCTTTAGGATACTATTGAATAGACTCTAAGCAGCAGGGATGACTACAACGATATCTTGCTTGCTTCTAAACATGTCCAATAGTCTCTTATTCATCTGCTTAGAGCTAATTGGAATACTCATCATGCCATTATGACGTGCAATAGAGAATTCAGCAGGGAGTCCATCGAGCTCCTAGGGCTGTATGAGTTCCTATAAACCTACCACTGTCCTTTTTTTTACCTCTTTCATTTGTTCTACTACAGCTGCCAATGTATCATTCTCAACATAAACAGAACCCAGAAGTGTCTCATTGGATCGTGTGGACAGATAAACAAAGATTTCTAGGCCGGGTGTCAATCCAAGCAGATACTCTGTAGGTTACACTCACCCTGTCGTGTGTCACTTGAAGAAGTATCCATGGCGACAAAAGATGCATGGGTGGCTGTGGCTTGTGGTGGGTGTGGTGGCTCTGAAGATGTCATGGCAACCACTGCTGCCTGCTGTCTCACCATATTCTCCAGTTTGTTTTCAGCAAACTCTTCTGGATGAAGCCAGGTCTTTTGAAGGTCCGGATTCTGCATATACACAGGAACAATAGGCAACTCTGGCTCAGGGCCTACTTCCACCTTGTGCTGTCCGTCAACTGCCAACAGAGCAGCAACAGAAAGATGCCTTTGTGCCAAATCATAAGCAGTCTGAAGCTTCTTTGTTGTGACGCAGGTACTGGCTCCGTTGCTCAATAACAAACGCACTATATTCTCATGGCCTCGGTGAGCTGCCCAGTGAAGTGCTGTCCTTTTTGATGGTATGAGGTGGGTGTGGGTGGGTGGGTGTTTTGAGGTAAGTCAGAGTGCATAGAGTAGAGTAAGCAGGGTAAATACCAGCCGTTGATCTTGTTTTGTGAGTTGATGTTGACACCCGAGTGAATGAAGTGGTGAACTGCCTTGAAATTTCCTAGGGCTGCCACTTCTCTCAGTGTTTCTTCTCTTTCGTCTGTGAACATTACAGTTTATTGGTGTGCGTTGATGTCTATTCTCTTTTTCTTTCTTTTCTTTTTTTGCATTCTTAACTCTCTCTCTATAGCTTAAGTAATTTGGAGAAATTCAATGTGACGACTTTTTAGGAATCTTTTGTGTCCTACTTTCCCCCTGCTATACACTATTTTCACTATTTTTTGTCGTACTCTCCTTAAAAAATTTGTCACATTTTTTCAGAATAAACTATCTTACATTTATTAGGATTTTTTTGTTTAAGAGAGCCTGTAATGTTTGTTTGTTTTTTCTTTTTCTTTTAATTTTCTCTCTTAATCCTGCCTTATTTAAATATAAGTTAAACAAAAAAAAACATTCATTGTCTTCTCACTGGTTTTTGTATGCCATTTTTAAACTTATTTGTCTGTCAATTCTATCTCTTTGTATGTGCCAATAATTTATGAATAAAGTGTAAAGCAAATATGTACGCACAAACCACTAAGGAGTATAAAAGTACAAATCAGTGCATTAGCAGTAGTAAAGTATTTTGCCCGGTGAATAAGAATAGATAAGTAAGAAAATAATAATAATAATAAATGCTAGGTTAAAACATATATAATACCACACGAATCAGGCAAAGTCCCTGTAAGACTTATTGGAAAAGGGGGATAAATAACTAGCCATGATCCTATAAGACTTGTTATTGTAAAACACTATCGATGTAACTTGGAAAAAAAATTACATAGGCCTGCTCAATGGATGGCGGGAGCAATTTGTGAAATATGCTCTATACATTATTAAACCACACCGTTTGCCTATGGATTTTTCAACAGGCTTAAAATGTATATTCTATTACTATTGATACTATACTATACTACAACATTGACATGATTTATATGGATTTGTTCGAGATTAGAGGATAATCATGTTACATTAATAAAGTAGACTTGGCATAGATTAACATAATAGTATTTATGTAGCCCATACACAATCTAGCCTGCTTCTTTATCTATAAAGGCCTCTATTTATGCCCCAGTAAATAAAAACTTGCTTCTTGATTTTTTAGAAACATTCTCCAATGTTATCAGTAACAGATAAAACACTTTGTTGTAATCACAATGACAACAGTAATATTCACAGAATGATGATTAGATCGTCTCCATTCTACAACGTAATTCATAGTTAAGACACTGCATATTAAAGTCTACTGAGCAGGCCAATATTATCAAGCATTCTAAAACAGCAATAGATTATTCTTAATAACACAGTCACCTGTCTATTGAGTATAAATAGACCTATCAAAATTGTTTTAATAAAAGCATCTCGTCTTTGAATCTGATATTATTTCTTGAATTTAACACACTTTACCAAAGATGAGATGTACCAAAGAGCCTATATCTTATGTCAGCAGGAAACCTGCTATTTGCAATAGACGTGTACCCATGGGTAGTAATTTTCTCAGTTTTGATGAACTTATTGTTTACAGTGAGTATTGTTGGTCAATAACTGTATGGTGATGGATAGATTATTCTCCTTTAATATAGCTATATAATTACTGAAAAATCACTTTTTAAGAAGGGTGAATCCGGGTAATTGATTAGTTGATCGATAACTAGATGGTGAAAAGAAACACATCAGATTAGGGTTCTTTGATTACTAGCCTACACAAACCCCTGACTTGAACTCAATTGAACATGTCTGATACGCCTTGGAAATATGAGTTGAAGAAAGAAGGGTATCTATTATCAATGTAGAAAGTCAGTGTTGAACTTGCACAACGATGGGTTCAGAGTATGACAGACATATGCCAGGCTGTCATTGATGCCAAAGGAAGCCATACAAAATATTAACTGTATTATTATTATATTTTCTATAATTAAAGATATTGAGACTTGACATGCTTAAGTGTGAAGCTTATAGATCATATGTAAAGTGTTTTATTTGATGTTGAACATGTCTTATTTATTTCGTCCTGATATTTACATTCAAAATTATTCAACTCAATTGAGTGTGGCTGTATTCACACTTTCTTGAACAAGTATGTTTATCCTAATTATATGCCCAATAGCATTATCTGAGTGAACCATCTTCAAAATAGATAGATAAGCTGTTGTAAGTATGGCTATTTGCGCAAAAGTCATTACAATTGTCCAAATAATGATAGATACCAAATAGAAAGTAGAAATATTGTGATAAGACCAAGAAATGGCAGCTTACTGTAAAAATTGAGTGAGAAAAATCAATCATACACTCCTATGAGCTACGTACTTCTTTATATATATATATAGGATAGTTAGGTTTTGAATATAAATAAATACTTATTCAATGAACAAAATGTCAAGATCAGCACAATAAAACACTACTGTTTCAGACTAATTTACAGAAATGACTTCAATCACTCGCATTTATTTGGAAAGCCCTTTTGTCAGTATGGAATAGACATGCATGCTAATATTGAACAAGGTTTTCTGAATTTTATACGCCACAATCAAGACACACTTAGAAGAGATATACTAAGTGATGTGCAGAATACTGTTACTTCAGGTCTTAGACACTAAAAACGAGAAACTAACAGTTAGCAAATCGTTTTTTTAATTTAAAATAAAAGAAAAAAAGAAAAAAACAGCTACACAAACCATTGATTGTGATGAAACATCTATGATAAGCTGTAGTAGATTTGAATACAGTGAATTAATATTTCAGAGGTAATATAAAAGTACAACAGCCTGCATTAGAATGTATGCCTTTTGGTGGTGATTTCTGTCAAGTTTTTCTATTTGTAGTAATCATTAAAGTATAAAAGAATAACAAACAAGTTGAATAAAAAGAGCAGAGTTAATTGTACGTTAACTAACCAAAATACCTTTGGACCTAAGAAGCCATTAACGACACTATCACGTCAATAGATGATAAATAATAGCTGACACTATTCAATGTTGCTAATAAAATAACTATTTATTTCCTCTTTTTCACTGCATTTCTATCTATTCTTTCTGAAATAAAGATGCTATGCAGCCAACAAGATGTTAATGAAGTAAAGTAAATACAATATGATTATAGAATAAACCAAGGGTTCTTACATGTATTTGCTTTTTATAGAAGACTAATGAAGAGCCTAGAGCAGATTATCCAGGTGCGAATCTTACCAGAAGAATGACAATAAAGGGAAAAGGCATGTGGAGGATGTTGAAGAAAGAAGGATTCAAACTTTATCTTATCAATGAATTCAAAACATAGAGCCTGTGTCCTGGGTGCAGGCTCTCACCTTTGGAAACATTTAAACATGTCAAGAACCCCAGGCCCTATCAACGAACAAAAATGCCCAAAGTTAAATGTCATGGTCTTCTCAGGTCATTTCTTCTTAATTTTATATCAAAAAAGAAACTCATCTTTCTCCCTTCAAATAAGTGTTCAAACCGATATTATATAAAAGACAATACACTGAAGCTTTAGAATCGTAATCTTGCTGCTACATTAAACTTTAGACATATTCTAATGTCTTAAAGGGAAAATAGTACCCGCCCAGAGCGCCTTTTTAGATATAACAAAAGAAAGCATGACTCCAAGGATACAACTAGAACCAATAAAAGGTCCAAGCCTTCTGGTTCATCCCCATCCTTCTCCTCCCCAGTTATCGCTGGAGCCTCGGTTGACTAACTGACGGAAATCCATGATACAGGTAAACTACCTAAAAAGTGATAATGAAGTGTATCTTATTCGATTTTGTCATGCAAAAAGATATTATAATATCTAGTAGTATAATTACTGAATCAAGACATTTACCTCTTCTTTTTTTTTTAGTGTAAAAATAATTGATCTTAAACAAATAGATAATCTTTAAGCTTTATCCAAATTTAGTATGGTTGATGAATGTACAGTGGGGTAGCAAAAAAATTGGCAATTTGAAAAAACCCGATTGATTTCATATCATCAATACAGTGTTTTTCCTGTATCAAGAGAAATAAAACGTATTTTCTACTGTAATAAAGCTTATATTATGTTAAGGAAAGGCTATAGAATACGTATATGTAATTTATTTTTACATATACTTATAAAAAATTATTAAAAATATAGCTTTAATAATGGGTACTCCCACCCTTGTTCTTGATGACTTCTTGCATTCGTGCTGGCATTGTCTCAATCAAAGAATTCTATGTTTTTGGCTCAAAGGAATCCCAGGCTTTTTTATTATCGTTTGAGCTTGTCCATCTTGAAAGAACTGTTATATCTCTCCAGGACCTTGTCTTTCATCTGCACCCAAAGGTTTTCAATGGGGTTCAGATTTGGTGATTGAGCAGACCACTCCAAACTACCAATTCCTCTCTCTATTTTCCAATCACTTGCAATAATACTTTTGTGAGTGGTTGCTTCATCTTCCATCAATATTAGGTGGCACTCTAGACCCCAGAAACGTAGCAATGCCTCTTCATAGACTTTCTTGACAAAATCAACAGCCTTTCGTCCATTCTTCTCAAGCATCACTAGTTCCGACTTCTCACCGTGACGAATGGCTCCCCAGACCATAACTGAGGATCTTCCACTCTTGAATGTGGGAGCAAGACAATCTTTTTTATAGGCTTCTCCATCCTTACGCCAAACGTGAACCACTCGACTGTTTTTGCCAATTTCGAAACTACTTTCGTCAGTCCATATAACTTTTTTCCACATGTCAATGGTCCAGTGGAGATGTTCTTTGGCAAACTTGAGTTTTTTTTCTTTATGTGTTTCATTCAAAAAAGGTTTCTTCTTTGCCACTGCTAAATATACCTTCTTCATGCAGTACACGTCTAACAGTGTGCTTGCTGCATTCTTCGGGTATTGCTGAAACTATCTCACTTAAAGTCAATCGTCTGTTCTTGCCAATAACGTTCAGAAGGTGTCGTATTCCTCTTTCATTGAATATTTTGGGTCTTCCTAAACCTTCTTGGCGTTTGGTAGTTCCTCTTGTCTTTTGTTGATTTAGAACATTGTAAATTGTTCGCAGCTTTACTCCAGTTCTTTCAGCTATTTCTTTTACTTTCATATTTGCTTGTCGAAAATTAACAATGGTAAGTTTTTGATTGTCTGTTAGTTGCATTGTAAATTAAATATGGATATACTTTTATTAAGAAGAAAGGAAGAAAACTGCTACAAGTGTCTCTTATGTAAGATATGAAATATATCGGATCTCTAAAAAAAATGCCATTTTTTTTGCTAGCCCACTGTACATTAAATCTTCATCTACTCTTACATTATTGTGTCTCCTTGTGGAAAGATTACAACTTGGCTTTCAAAATGAATAATAGTGTCGTTTAAAATTTATAGTTCTTCTACTACTTTCTCTCCGACAGTACAGGAAACTAATGCCTATCATGTCAGAGTAGTGTACACTCTTTTCGGAAATTATTGGTGCAAAAATAAAAATAAATTTGGTGCACTTTTATACTGTATTTTTTAAAAAAAAAAAAACAACCATTCAACATTGAACATGGATCAATTTATTTACGAAGATAGAAGTGGGAATCTTTACAAAGAAGAGGAGGGTTCAGTTGCTGTTCTAGATATGGACGTGGATAATGAGCAATACCCGCTGCACAACGTCACAAACTTTGGACAATGCTTCTATCCATAAAAACAGGGACATTCAGCTTTACATTGAGAGTAGAGAGTATTGCTGTGTCTATCTTCCACCTTATTCGCCTGAGCTTAATCCTATTGAGAAGTTCTGGTCAGTTGTAAAGAGTAGACTCAAAAGAAGCTCTTTTGGATGAGAAAACATTATCCTCAACGATCTCATATTCTTTGTAATAAAGTGCTGCTCAGTGTCTTACAAAGGTTCTGTAGATATTCCCAGTCCAGATTTGACAATTGTTAAGAAAGAATATGTTTATAATAAATTCATTTTTTTTGGTGCATTCCATTCTTGCACCAAATTTATTTTTATTTTTGCATCAATAATCTCCAGAAAGAGTTTATATTCATGCATATGTAGACATTGCTTCATTTATTATGTGGTACCATGGAACTATGCTAAGTCTTTTTGACTATTGGTGTAAACTCAAGCCTTTAATAGTGAGTTTGTGTAAGCCAACGTATAAGTATCGGTCTTTTTATGCAAGCCGGTGCTATGATATGCACTTCAATAATAGAGTAATATTGAAACTAAGGTGGCTGTCAAGTATACCCAAAGCATTATACAGTCACACAACATTAGAAAGAGTACGATCCTATAATTTATACATTTTTAAACATTACTCTTCTTCTTCTTTTTACCACAGAATCACACTGCATTACACAATTTCAAATTTCAAACGAATATTCCTTAACTAGAAACTATAAAGTTTATAATAAGATTAAAGAAAGAGAGTAATGAGGTGTTTATTGGCTAAAAAAAGAAAAATACTCCATGGGTAGCATTTCAAAGGTCGTTGGCATTAGCAAGTCTACTGTCCAAAATATCATTAGTAGAATCAAAACCACTGATACACATATACCGAGACCTAATTCTAGTGCACCAAAAAAAAACTTGACGAGAGAGACCTCAGACGACTTGAGGCCATTCTAAGAGGCAACCCATCTGTCTCCTATAACTATATAAATTTGGAACTTAAGGCAAATGAGATAATCATCTGTAGAGCAACATTCATCAAATACATACACCAGGTTGGGTTTGGTTCCTACTTCGCAGCACACAAGCCAAAGTTGTATGAAGAAAAAATGAAGAAAAGACTTTGTTGGGCGAAGGAACGGATCAATTGGACTCCTGAGGACTGGAGATGCATTGTATGGTCTGATGAGTCACGGTTTGAAGTAGAGGGTTACCAGAGAGGAGCCAAAGTGATTCAAAAAATCTGAGAGAGGTATAAGGCTGATCATGTCATACCTACAACCAAATGAAGGAAAGGTAGCATAATGATCTGGAGGTGTTTCTGGGCTGGTGGATTTGGGCCTTTGGTCTTTATTGATGGCACTGTAAATCAGGACGTATAGGTCAACATTTTGGCAGGAAAATTTCTGCCATGGTTCATTGAATTGAATGAGAAGGAGGACATGGACTTTATATTCCAAGAAGATGGGGTTAGCTGCCATACAGATGGCCATACAACATGGTGGAAAAGAGTCACATCAAATTAGAGTTCTTTGAGTATTGGCCCACACAAATCCCTGATTTCAACCCCATTGAACATCTCTAGAGCTGTCTTGATAAGCTTATCAATAACAAGAGAGCCGGTATCAAAAATATTGATGAGCTCAAGACAGCTTTAGAAGAGGTTTGGAGAAATATCCACGTTGATCTTGTCGAATGTTTAGTTGGCTCAATGAAGGATCGCTGCCAGGCAGTTATTGATGCCAAAGGTGGTCCAACAAAATATTAAATAAAAACTTTTTTATATATATTACTATAGACAATATGTTAAACTAACTTTGTGTTGCATTTGAGGTTATTAGTATGTGTTTTGAGGTCGTAACATTCATATCCGTGAAGCATGTTCTTTTTCAGGATTTCAAAAAAAGAAAAATCGTATACTTTCTAATGTTGTGACTGTAGACCTGGTAAGAGAGTAAGGTTATATACTATTGTTATGTCATTGAAAAACATAAGTTTTATGAAGGATAGCCTGGATTTATGTCTTTTATGAAGGAATATGACTAATACATTGTGTTCAACTGAGTGCCATCAATATTAGAATGACTATAGAGTGGACAGGTACATATATCATAAGAATACAATGTTACCCTTTTATGTTGCTTTCATTTACGCATCATTATGGCCTATGTCATTAGTATAATTGGACATTTTAATTCTAATTTTATACAGACTAACTTTATGTTAAAACAATGTAAACTTTGGGAGAAAGAATTATTGAAAATATTTATTTGCTTCCAACTACCAATGACATGTTTAGGTTGTCTTCCAGCAAGCGTACCAATCCGGACACCTGGTAAACTCAACCTTATACTTGTTTCTTATCTCTCCGCTTCGGGCCTCAGATTATCTCATCGATTTTCAATTATTTCCTTTTATACTCTATTTTTCCTTTTTTGTTTTTTATCTTAATCTCTTTTCACTGTCTTCAATGGATAGAAAATCTTTTGATTTCTTTTATTTTCCTATTTTTAAATAATACAAAGAAAGTCTTTTATTTTCGTAAACTCTGGCCTATCTTATACTAAAGAAATAACACTTTTTTTTTTAAAAAAAAATAAAATAAAAAAATAAAACAGTGTCTAACCTATTTAATACTATAGACATTTCTGTCAAAATCCCGAGATTAAAAAGATACCAGAACTGAGACTAGCTTAGCTATCTTGCATGAAGTGCTGAAAATGAACACCAACATGACCGAAGCATCCCCTCTATTCAACATACTTTCTAACACTTTGAG
Organism: Spinellus fusiger; assembly: GCA_025094145.1. Taxonomy (NCBI): domain Eukaryota; kingdom Fungi; phylum Mucoromycota; class Mucoromycetes; order Mucorales; family Phycomycetaceae; genus Spinellus; species Spinellus fusiger. The sequence goes on along the minus strand of JALLLS010000097.1, from coordinate 92,640 downwards.
AAACATAGTGAAGAACTTCAAGGAAACAAACTGGTGGTACATTCATCCAAAAATGATCGATAAAAATAAAGTTGGATGACAGGGCTTCTCCAATAGTTGAGACGAACAACAATAATAAGCAACTTCCATCAGACCAAGGAGGCCATCGAGGTACCAAGGAAGATGCTGAGGTAACTTAATGAAATAGGTCTCCATTCGTTCAGTTTGGTACCCAAGTCTCCTTTCACCAAGAAGAACATGGAGGCAAAGCTTCAGTGGGCCCGTGAGCACATCGACTGGACATATGAGCAGTGGTACAAGGTCGTCTGGTCCGATGAGTCAAAGTTCCAACTGATAATGACCAACAATCACAACAGAGTGGTGCAAAGAAAGAAGGGGGAGCTGCTCCCAAAGAATCTAAAACCAATAATGAATGTTGATGGTGGTAGTGTAATGGTATGAGGTTCTCTCTCTGATGATGGTGTTAGAAGGTTGATGCCTGTGAAGGGCAGTATAGACAGTAGAAAATACATTGAGATCTTCAAGAGGGCAATGCCAGCTGCCACAAGAGTAAAGAGTCCAGGTTGTGGAAGGCACAAGAATGCATTGTCACTATGGAGGGGTGGCCTTCATTAAGGCCAAGGGTGGAAGCACCAAATAATTGAGTTTTCCACCCAATAAACTTGTATTTATTATTTTGTTGACCTTCTTTATACTTCATCCAATTTTCAAATCTCTACTGTGTGTTTAACGTATGTTTTTATTATAAAGAATAAGTATTTCCCCAAACAAGAATCATATCAGAATGTAAAAAATCTTCCTTATTATTTTGAAAGTCACTGTACTACATGAAGGACAGATAGAGTGGAAAATTCAGCAGGAGGGTCAAGAGGCTCATTTTTTCTAAACGGATATCAATGAAGAGAAAATAAATGTTGGTGACGCTGTTACATAAATGAAAATACCACAAAGCATTAAATAATACTGATTAGAGGAAGTAGAATAAAGCAAAGATAGTGACTAAGAAATACGAAACACATATAGTGGTAGAGCATTATGAAGACTGATTATTCTGAGTGATAAGCATAAGACTTTCTTGGAAGAGTTAATTAACAATAGACCTTTGTTGGTTCTCGATGAAATGATAGATGGTTTTTATTAACTAGTTTCTCATCTAAATTTTGAAAACAGTATTGCATAGCTTTATCACTTAGAAATGCAGTATCAGTCTCAAACAAACAGACTTTCATTCAGTCTAGAGAAATAGTCAAGAGAAAATAATAGAAGTTTAGTTGAATCTACTATTGGCAGGAGATTGATATGTATTACATGGGCAACTGTATTTTTATAGGTGAGGTAGTATTTCACATCAATTTTTTTTTTAAAAAAAAAAAGCTCAAGAGTTACTACACCTATCAAAAAGATAAACGGTCAAGAATGGCACTTCTCAAGGAAATAGTGAAAGTGGTCTTGTAAAAGATTATTATCTCAACTTTATCGCTGGCACCTTGGATATTGTGATCCATAATGAGATATTTAAAGGGCATTATATAGTGATAGATGATGTGTCTATCCATAAACACAAAGACATTCAAACATACATTGAGTCATTAATCTGATTTTGTTTATATCTCTCATTCACATAAAAGCAAATCCTAATAAAAAAGAATAGTTTCTTATTGATGCTCTGTATCAATGCTTGATGACTATTTGAACCTTCAACCCATCTAAAACTTCTTTTTTTTTTGTTTACTCCCAGTCGATAGATTTATAAGAACTTTAGAATAATTCTCTAATAATCTTTTTTTTAATGGAACCTTATTCAAAAGTGAGCAGGTAATATTTGAAAACAGTGTATACCATTTCCTGAAACATTTTGTACTTTTTCAGAGAACAGATCGTCTACTTTCTGAACTCGCTTTTCACACATAAAAATAAGTATTTCAAGGCTTCATAAGTTCTGAATACACATCTTTTTATTCTTTTATAAAAGCTGTTTATTTAAATATGTTTATCATTTAGAATCTAAATATCGGTAGAAGCCTTGGAGATCCTCTAAATAGACTGTGTAATTTTCATTTCTTGTTTGTGCGACCTTTTTTTTAATAATGTACAAAATATTTCCGGAAATGGTGCATTATGCCGCTAAGATTATCACCTGTCACTGAACTAAAGAAAATAACGCAGCAAAACCAATTGCTTCTCTGTGCAAATCGTTTAGAAAAAATCAGTAGGGATAGTTTAATCTCCATTGTTTACACAGCCTTAGGATATAAAAATATATAGTAATAGCTTACCCTTACTATCTCAGAGAGAAGATCACACTTTAGTATGAGGCGTCAGATATTACTCTAAATGGATTTTCTTGAGGCTGTGTAAACAATGGAGATTAAACTATCACTTTATACGGAGAAAGTGTTAAAATACAAATTTGTGGTGTAAACTAATAAAAGTTAAAATAAATATCCGTTGAGGATGTTCTAACATAGACAAAAGTTAGAGAGCATCAATATTAGAATAGTTTAGGTGTTATAGAAACCAGATAAATATACGTGAATTAGACAGCAAGAATTTTATAGTATTAATCACTCTAGAAGTAGGTATCATAAATAGCAATATCATGATGAGCATATTCATATCGATATAATAGCTTCTATGGTGTATAATCTGCTATTTTGAGGTTATTTATTCAATCCTCAATAATAAAATTGATAGATTTATTTTCAGTCGTTGGCCTCCACTCATTAGATACAAAAAACTTTTCACTCATTAGCAGTAAATACAAACCCAGGGGTATCTGTTTAACGGGGCAATTTTATTTCTTACTCCTATCACTCTATATCGGCCTTTAAAAGGCTGACCATTTTGAACTGTCAGCCCTCCCTTTCTCTCATACCAGTATCACTCACTATGATATAATGTAGGTGTAAATAGATTGATATCTGTGATAACATGTACTTTTTTCTATCTTTGAAATGTTAGAATATTGGAGTCAAAAGTGATTTTGTCTTGAATACTATGATTGTAGTGGAAATCGATTATGCAAGTTGAGCATCAGCATATCTTCAGTAATTCATCTTTATAGCAAAAGTAAGAGGTGGTCTTTGCATGTTACCATTGCATCTCAACGTTTAAAATGGATAAGGCTGTGGTTTTAAGTAAGTAATCTTTAAGAAAATTAATGCTGTCAGTCCCAAATATTTGTTGTTATATTGCAATATGTTCTTCTTTTAGAGTATCTGCGTTCAAAGCAATCAACTATTAAATGAGCCAAGAATGATTTGTCTATAGTCCATGTTTTTTTTTCGTTCATTCTCTTCCTTATTCGACTGTCATTTCCTTTTAAATAATAGACAAGATATCTATTTTTCAAATTAAATAATAAGCATCTGTACTTATTATTATTGACTTATCGTTCCATGAGAATATTATCATTTTGAGATGAATAAAGAGAATAAGAAGCAACATGCACTATTTCTATAAATGATTTGTTCACTTTTTGAAATGAACTTTATTAAAGAAAAGTTTATTTCATTCATTTTTTGTATGGGCTCAACAAATTTTTCGTTCAAAAATATTAAACAAGATTTATTTCAGAAAGTGAACGAATAATTTTCAAAAACAGTGTATATGAAAATGGAAATTAAACAAAACTGTAAAGGAAAGGTTTGCTGAACTTTGTACTCGTACTTAACTGCAAAAGCTGCAAGAAATTAAACTGAGTAACAAAGCCTTAACATGGACTATGGTACAAACGTCTTACTGATTTATACTTGAATAAGTTAAATTTATAGACCCTAATATAATAAACTAGTATTCTTTACCAGTTTCTACTACTCGTGTGAGAGGAAAGAATTCAAGAAAATCCACATTATACTTTAACATGGTTTCTCTCAAATCATCCAATGAAGAAAAGACATATAAAGAAAAGGAACCCAAGAGGCTGGATCTGATAAGCTCAGATATGGAAAAAAGAGTAAAGACTAAAGAAAAAATGAAAATAGAAAAAGTGAAGAAAAAAGTGAATAAGAAGGGGTTAAAGGAGGAAAATATAAAAGTAGGTGCTGATGAGAAAAAAGAAACCAAGAAAAAGAAGAAGAAAAAGATGAATCCAGAGGAAGAGGAGAGAGCCAAGAAGAAAGGGAATATAAGTGAGCTAAAGAAAGAAGATATAAAAGTAGATGCCGACGATAAAAAAAAGAAGAAAAGGCTGAATCCAGAGAAAGAGGAAAGAGCCAAGAAGAAAGAGAATATAAGTGGGCTAAAGAAAGAAAATATAAAAGTAGATGTTGAAGAGAAAGAAAGAAAAAAGAAAAAGAAAATGTTGAAGTCAAAAGAAGAGGAGAGAACTAAGAATATGGATGAAATGATGTCAGAAAATATTGATGAGGAGATGAGAACTATGAAAAAGAATGAACTGATGAAACGAGAAGTAAACATAAAAATCAAGACTGTCAAGGAAAAGAGATCTAAGAAAAATGAAATGCTAAAGCCAAATGAAATGGAAATAAGCAAAGAATTAAGAATTAAGAAGACAAGTGAAGATGAGCCAGAAAAGGTTAACAATAAGGCTGAAACTATCAATGAGAAAAAATCCAAGAAAAAAAAGACGATAAGGTCAGATCAAGAAAAAGTGGACGAAGAAAATATGAAGAAAGATATGAAGAAAGATAAATCAAAAATAGTAAAAATGGAAGAAGTGAAGACTCAGCTTGTCATCAATATAAACGCGGTAAAGCGTACGCCATATAAAACACGAGAAAAGTATCAGAAGTACGATAAATCAACAATTGAACGGGCAGTATATGCCTACTTGGTGAAAGCCTGCTCTTATCGTTTTGTCTCTGAGCAGTACAGTATACCCCCTTCTACACTGAAGAATCTTGTTGATGAATACAGAAATCCCTCCAGTATCAAGGCACTCATTGAAAAGGTTGAGTTATCACTTAGTCAACCCAGTCTCAACAAAAGAGCTACCAAGACAAAAGAACCAATCAATGAAGATCTTTATCTCAGTGATATTTCGACTATTTCATCGGAAGAGAACAACTCTATGACAGTATATAAAGACTGTGTAAAATCTAATAGGCTATCTACCAAGAAACCTTTTGATCTCGAGATGAATAGAAAGATTTTTGTCGATGGATGTCTTATGATCCCTAAGTTTTTCGAGAGGGCAGTCTTTGTTCAATATAAATCATTTTACAATAATTCAGTAGGAACCAATAATCGAATGAGATTTGAAAACGGTATTCATGCAAGATCAGGAGGCAAATGGTGTATTAGAGGTGCCATTTCTCATAATGGTGTATTCAACATGGATATTAAGTTATTCTCAAAAGGCTTAAATGATATTAATGACTTTGAATATTTCGAAAGGTTAATGGATTGTATGGACCAAGCTGGATTGAAAGGGTCCTGGATTATCTCAAAATATATGTATTGGCTCAACCATAAGGCCAATGTAGACATTATTATTGAACGAGGCTACAATATTAAGTTTATGCCTCCATACTCGCTCATGTTTAATCCTACTGATAAATTTTTGTCAGATCTTAAGGAAAATATATGTACGGACTTACTGTGTGTGGAAGAAGATATCTTAGATAGAGTGCATAAATATGCATCAAAAATTACACAGGAAGATTGTCAAAAATATATAGCCTATTCTATAGATTTCTATGACCTATACTCAAGAACTATATGTCCTTGATAAAGATTGTGAATAAAATGGTATATATTATGTTGAATGTTCATGGACTATTATTTTTCAATTTCAAGATAGTCCAGATAAATATCAATATAAGATGTGACTCCATTATCCAATTTCTTTTTCTTAATTGAAGCCCTTTAACTTATAGACTATAGATAGCTTTGATAATATCTATGCCTGTTATTATATTACTGTTCTGTTGTTGAAATAATCAAATGAATTTTATATTTGTATCATGATCTTTATATGTTAATCATTTAATAGAATCTTATTTATGGAATTCATGATTTTAATTAACTAAAATAAACAATCATTTATCTATCAGATAGTGTCTTAATTTTCAGTAGATTGTGCACTTTCTATTGTGATCATTATTCATAGTCATTTAACTAGATTTATTACTAATGAATTTTTTATAGCTTCTAAAATCCTTCTCAATATCTATAGATACTATGTTCAGTATTTTTATATAAATATATAAAGTAATAATAATAATAGAGTTATGATACACCGAGGAAAACATGAGAATAAACTAAAGAAAATTAACTAGTACTCTTTCGGAATTCTAAAAGGTACACTGTTTTCTCTGTTATAAGTTCTCCACTTTAATATATATAATCCCAGTCTTCGTACAAAAAGTGTACAGAAAGACAGAGAATATCTTTATGTGGTTAGATAAGGCACTATTAGATAGACCAATATATGAGTGACAAGATAGTTAAGGTCATTTCCCATGAAATGAAGGTAAAAAGCCTATGCCAAACACACTATTCTTTATGGGAAGTGATTTCACAACAATAATGAAATAGAAAAGTTCAAGAATTTGACCAAACCCTCCAAATTAAGCTTCTGGGACTCAGAATATAGATATTTTATTTTTATTTTAAAGGATCAGATAAACAGTTTGTTGGGATACTCTTAGTAGCCACTATTAGTCTTTGACATCTATATCTTTTAAATGTCTCCGCTAAATGCTGGTAATGGAGTTGTCTTTTATATAAATATATTATAGTCATACACAATTGAATTTAATACTTTTGAAAATAAATTTCAGGACGAAATATTTAGGATATGTTCAACATTACATAAAACACTCTACATTTGATCTAGAAGCTTCAGACTTTCACAAACTAAAGCTCAAAATATTTAATTATTGAGAATATAATGATAATAATAATAATATAGTTAATATTTTTATAGCCTCCTTTGGCATCAATTATAGCCTGGCATCTATCTGTCATACTTTGAACTCATCGTTGTGCAAGTTCAACACCAACCCTCTTCCACTCCTCTGCAATTAGAGCCCTCAAACTTTCAACATTGATAATAGATACCATTCTTTCCTCGATTCGTCTTTCCAAGGCCCACCAGACATGTTCAATTGGGTTTAAGTCGGGACTTTGTGAGGGCCAGTACTCAAAGCCTCTAATTTGATGCGTCTCTTTCCACCATCTGGCATAGGCCCCAGTATGACAACTAGCACCATATTTTTGTAAAAGAAACTCCCTGTATTTTTTCTGATGCAATTCTATGAATCAAGGATAAAACTCACCAGCCAAAATATTGATATATTTGCCTTGGTTTACAGTGCCATCAACAAGGACTAATGGGCCAAATCCGCCCGCACAAAAAACAGCTCCAAAGCATGACCCCACCGCCACCAAACTTCGTTGTTAAAACAATAAGATTAGGATCATACCTTTCTCCAACTTTTATGATTACATGGGCACCTCTATCGTTCCCTTTCACGGTATACCTGGACTCATCAGACCAGACAACGCCTTTCCACTGGTCGTTCGTCCAATCGACATGTTCTTTAGCCCAGCCAACTCACTTTTCTTTGTGTTATTTCAATTTAGGTTGACTTGTGAGATAAAGAAAAAGATCCGAATTCTAACTGATTGAAGTAACTGATCATGGTGTTTCTACATACATCAACCTGAATCTTCAACATTTCCAATTTCAACTGATTATATGAGGCAAATGGGTCCTCTCTAATGACCTTTTCCAGGTGTCTGAGGTCCCTCTCACTGGTTTTATTTTATTTTTAGGTTTTCCATGACTCTTAAAACGCAATGGTGACCTACATTATTTGATGTTTCTGATAATATTTTGAACTGTGGGCCTTTTCATCGCAAACATAGTTGAGATGATAGTCAATTTTAATCCAGCCTTAAACAGGTAATAAATGCCCTATAGCTTTTTATCTTCTGCTTTATCATATTCTCCACGAGTGTGAGTTTTTAAATATGGATCTGACATGTTGTGTTGGTTTAATAATATTTGGAAAGAAGAAGAGTTTTATGCAAAAAAAATGTGTTTTTTTTTATTAAAATTTAGGCAAGTATTAAATTCAATTGTGTGTGACTGTATTCTATTGATAATACATGTCGTCTTTGGGTTTAACCAAAGGGAGATCCGGACAGTTCAAAGAGTAAACAAAGTCTGATCTATATTGATGGGTCTTTCACACTTCTTTCATACTTTTCTAATTAATTCTATCTACCAATAAAAGCTATGGAAATCCCCCTTTTGCTTAAGTATCATCCTTTAGATATACGCCTTGCTACTAACTCTTCTTCTATTGTATGGTTCTCTTTTAAGTAGTTTGTGTTTCTATTGACTGGGATGATCGAGATCTCTATTTATGGAAAGTGATTATCCGACATACAATTTAATATTGAGGTATACTACAAAAAGAAATAAAAATTTAGATACTTACCTTTTGATTTTAATCATTGTTCCATAAAAGGGCAAAATTTGGGACCCTCGTAAAAGGAAGGAGGTATCACCGTTTAAAGGCCAGAAAAATCTCCTGGTGTGTAGAAAGATTGCAGAATTAAATAGGGCCCCCGATTCTTTTGCACTATCACTAATTTACTTTTATTGGATTCATCTTTTCCTATCAGCTACTTAAATGATAGTATTGATAAAATTTTATTTTTATTTTCATCTGATATCGGTTAAGAATTTCTTTTTGCCATTTTCATTTCACGGTAAATACATTGGACTGCAAATTCTGCACTGTTTTCCTAATGAAAAATAAGAAAAAGTAGCCCTTTCTTATCCATCTTTGTTGAAAAAACTTATTACCTTTTGGATACTTTTGCCTTTGATATAATACATAGAGAACTTGATATTTTCATTAAAGCATCATATAGTTTGTTCACTGTTAATTTTGTAATACATACGCCAACACCAAGTTCTTTCACACGCTGTCCCCAAAACCTCTGATCTCCAAAAAATGGCTTGATGACTGTAGGCAACCCAGCTCTCAACCCAGCTGCTGTAGTTCCCACTCCTCCATGATGAATCACACCTTGAATTTTGGGAAATAGCCAGTTGTGAGGGATAGAGGAAAAGCTAAGGATTCTTCCGTGGTATTTCTTCAGTATATCAATGGATGGGTAATCTTTCTGTGTGATTTATCGATCTTTCAGGCGTGAAGACCAGTCTTTAGTGATAATGGCCCTTACATCTGCTTTTAAAACTGCTTCAATGACAACTCGGCTCAGGGCTTCAGGATCAGGTACAACAATCGATCCAAATTCAATGTAAATAATAAGTCGTCTATCTTGGAGGTTGATAAAAGACATTAATTTCTCACTGGGTTTCTATAAATGATTAGAATTATCAAGAAACCAATAACCTGTGACATGAACATAATGGGCCAATCTCGAGGTGGAGACACAATATGAGGACTGAGTGAATGAATATAAGGAACACACCAGAAGGCTAATCGTTCGAGAGCTGTAGTAGGTAGATTAAGTCTTTTACGTCTAAATACATTAAATTGTTTCTGAACGCCAGCCCAGAGTGCCCTGTCAATTATCGAATAAGGCATATCATTATAGATACTTCTGTGGTTCGAATTATAGATTGAAAATGGATGTGGAAATGAGTAGTTTGTGTCTATGGAAATGGCATGGATCGAAAATAGTGTATTCCTATAGAGTTGTTTTTTAGTGTGATTTCTATTATTATTATTATAATAATAATAATAATATAGCATACCTAATTTTTCTGCTATATGAATTTCTACCATAACACTTAAAATTTCGATTAAGAGTTCTGTTCCTTGACAAACAGTCCATACTGTTTCCAGAAGCACCTCAAACCATTCATAGAACTGTTTTTTTTAAAAAAAATCTTATTAGGAAAAAATACAATTTAAAATAATCATTAAATAACTTACAATGGAGAAGCCTTTTCGAATACATCCAACAGATAAAAAACTATTGTCTACACACAATTTCTTTACAATCATAAGTGGAGTGATTATTTTCTAGCTTTATTCAACTTACCATGAGACCACCAGGATCCCCACCAAGTGATTTGAATTCAATGTTGTGCTCTTCTACCCAATCTTTATACTCTTCGTGTGATACAATACAGCAACTATGGCCATCACGCATTAACTGTTTACACGATGCAATGTACAGTTGGACACCGCCTCTTGATCCAATAGTAAGACATGTTATACGCATAGGTTTTGGTGAGACATGATGCTGTTGTGATTTGAAGGTCTCAATAGAATAGAGTAAAGGAGGTCCACCTGAGGAGTAACAAATGTAGGGTCAATCAGGAGTTATTTACACATTATTATGAGACTATCAAATGTATTTTCAACCTACTATACTTTTCTATGAGTGGTATATGATTTTGACACCTAAAGAGAAATTCTGACAGAACAATCGAATTAATATGCATTGGTGAAGGGCCTTGAATAGGAGGTGAGTCAGAATTTAATAGAGAAGAAAGATAAAATGCAGAATAGCAGCGATCTCTTAATTCTTGGGTAGAAAACTCAAAGCACATCTTGATTTCTCACCATTTATGTTAATATAAAAAACATATGTAAAATAGAGTGTTTACCTCTTGTTGCATATTTTAAAAAGTGATACCCAGACCAAAGAAGAAATGAGAACCATAGTGTCTTAGTCGCTGAATATGAACTACCTCTTGGTTAGGGACAATAACCTATAAAATAATATATGTAAGACGACAAGAACTTAAGAGTGGATGTCTTTTTACTTTTTGATGATAGATCACCAGTTTAGAGTACAAGCAGACGTTTTGTGATGTCAGGTATAACTTTCCATGATAACGAAGTACTTTCCATATTGAAATATCGAATACTAAATGGTATTATATAAACAGAATTTTAACGAGTCAAAAAACAAAGGAATAGATAAATAACAACATACCAGCTCTTACTGGTTCTTCTTCACTAAACATTCCAAAGTGATCAATCAGGCTCTCCTTTATCTTTCTATGATATGCTTGATCTTCTCTCATTGTCTGTAGAGAGTGATTAGGCATACCTTCTAGTCTATTCTTTTGTTTCTTCAGTAATAGGAACTCGATGCTGATCCACCCTGATTTATCAAGTCCCTTAGAGTAAAGGTAAGCAAGCACCTTTTCTGTTAATATATCTATGTTCTCGTATGGGCTCATATCATACACATCCGCTCTACATGATCTTGAAATTAATGTATCCACTTCATTTTTCATGGATTTGTTTTCTTGTTCTTTATTTTCACATAGTCCAGACGAATAAAGAGAAAGGTCTCTCAATGTGCTAGTAGAATGGCTTTTACATCGATTGGCTTTCCTGGCTTCTTGTTGTGGAGATGTTGGGGTGACACTAGGAAGAGACTTAGGAAGATACTCTACTACTTTATATTGAGATGTATCGTTGCCAGGCAGATGAGGGGACAGTGATTCATTAGCCCATTCAAAGTGAATGGCATGTGAAATAGTGCGTGGCATTCTTGACAGTGTGTATTTTATTTCGATGGCTATGGATCTTGTAGACAATAATCTTTCCTTTGAGTTAGCTTCTAAGCATTGAGACTGAGGTGGTAACGAGTGGGATACATTTTCCTCTACTGCTGTAGTTGAAGCATAATCAGCTTTAGTGTCTGTATTAGTGTCTGCCTTCATCAATGGCTGGTGAAACTTCCGAACAGTGTATCAGGTAGAGATACTTGCTGATCGTCCTTTTTGATATTAATGTTCTTGATTCTATCTTCTCAGCTTACTCAATACCACAGTGATACTTAGGAAAAAAGAAGAATAGTACCATCTATCCTTGTCATTAGAAATACATAAGACGGTATGTATGAAAGACATACCTCTTCGTCATGACTACGTGATTATTCATTCATAGCCACTTTTATCATTGGATAATCTACAAGATCAAAATCCTGCACTTTCTCAATATGAGTAATATTAGAAAAGGGTTATGACCACCAGAAAGGTACTGTTAACATTCTTGGCCACAAATACAGCCTTTTGCAATTCATTCAACCTAAACTACAAAGATAAATATTAAATATATAGACTTCCTTTACCATTCTTTCAGGGAGACTTCAGAATATGCCAAAAGAGAATATTGCTGTTAGTGAGTCACTAATATCAACTCAAGTAGTTTGGTTGACTTGTTCACTCGAATAACATGTTTAAGATGAAGAACACCTAAAGGTGTATATTTATCTTCGGCTGACATGTACCATGAAAAGACATGGTTGCGTAATTCAAAAAAGTATCTTCTAGGACGTGGCGATGTACGATGGCGCTTTTTTTGATAGATAACCCGATTTTTCAGACTATTCTAGAGTAATATGGGTTTTTTTATTTTTATTTTTTTATTAAATATATAAATATAAATATAGAAATATAATAGAAAGTACACGCTTAGGTCTCATTGGAGGATGGTGGAGTATCTGTGTTCATTAATGATTACCTCTTTCCATAGGAGAGCACCATAGAAGCATATATAGTTATCGGTAAGGCATAAAAATCCTGGAAGAGTGACTAAATATACCATATAATAAGAGAATTCTATGGATATGAGTTGATTAGGAAGATGACAGTGTCTTTACCACCCATCCATCGTTCAAAGGTTTGTAGTTTAAGTAGCGACATCATTTCTGAGGCATGAGAAAGGTACTTGAGAGAAGAGTCGATTCTGTGGAGAGAGGAGTTGGATGATGGATTGGACGGACTAGTGCTAATAAGATTAAGTCATTAAGACAGACAGTAGATCGAGTATTACCTTTTAGCAGTGTTCATATTCAAAGAATGCTATTAAGCTAGAATGAGAAATAAAATAAAATAAATATTGATTATTTTATCATTCTTCTATGACTCTAGTCTATATATCCTATAGCTTGTTTTATGCTAATAAACTATGTCCCAACTCTTTCGGTAGTGGGAGCTCGGATCATTGGTAGTTGGTTTTGAATAATACTCCCTTTTCTTCTCTGTATGATTTCTTCTTTTTTGAAGTAGTGGTGGTGGTGGTGGTGGTGGTGATATTATTATTATTTTTTAGGAAAAGAGATTATATTAGCCAAGTGCAATTAGCCCTACATAGATCTTGTATATATTTATATTTATATTTCTCCCACGACAATATCGTCTAACTTGATGTGTGTTCGTTGATAATGATTTCATTTTATTAAATCCTAATGAAAAGATGAAGAAAAATTGTTATAACTATCAGCGCCAGTGCTGATGCTATAACTGTTGAAATGGTAATAATATGCAAAATGTAATGTTTTAAAAGAAAAAAGATAAACAAAGAAACAGGTAAGAAGAATTAAAGCATGAAAAGGAAGTGGAATGAAAAACAACATCAAGTGTAGCGTGTAAAATCAAGTAAGAGATCAAGTGGTGTATGCTCCTTTGTTTTTCCTGGTGCAGGTGTAGGTGCAGCCATGGCTCTATCTCTTACACGTCTAATATGACGCAGCCGTTCTCGCCAGTGAGCTACATACTCTCGCTTTCCATTGGCCCCCGATTGCACTTGAGCAAAGATATTGGCATGCAGTGCAACTTGACGAACAAATCCAGGAAGAGATTGAGCAGAAATAAGCTTGGGTTCACTGATTGGACCAATATCAGGCATATCAGGACGACGTTGCATTTCCACTCGAAAAAAGGAACTTTCTGTTCCCCACAGTGCCTGGGTTGCTACAGACTCACTTGAGATGGAGTGAGGAGAAATGACAATATTGACAAAGTTAAATTGGCCTGGTAGAGTGTTGAATGTATAGTCTGTCCCAGAATCATTATAGACAATAGAGACATAGTCATTTCCAATATGACGCTTCTTGGCACTACATTGGGGATCACGGTCCAAGTGAGTAGGCATCATTGTAGCCACATGAAATATCATTTCTGTCACATCATCTTTCCAAAAGTAAGCATGGCGACCATCAATGTCCATTTCACGATCAAGACCACCTGTATTATCAGTTCTACCACAGAGTTTCTCAATAGTGCCTAGTCCATGAAGAAACTTGATGTAATCTGGAGAGCCGTGAGTATTGGCAAGAATCTGGACTTCGTGATTCTGCCTAGGTCCAACATAGAGGACACCAATCTTATGAAAATCAACAACAGGGATACGATCTAGTGTAGCTAGTGTACGAAGCGTGGCATCGTCATCGGGTAATAGGGGAGGTGCATCCATTAAGCGTGTAATATCAGGATAGTTATAAAGTTGTAAATAAATCAATCCTGGATCAATCCACTGGTCTGTCTTTCGAATACTGGAGGCTGACTGGGATACACTGGGAAGATCCTCCATGATCTCTCTAATCATAAAACCTTTCTTATCCTCTGCTTCTTTACGAGTATTTTGATCCGGTGTAGATTTGTTGGAGCTCAATAGATCCAAAAATCCTTTTTGTGAAAGAGAAGGGCGTCGAGAATAACTTTCTGGGGCTTTCACACTCTCAGAGTCTGCCATTGGTGACATGGTTAATCCATCTAAACGATGATGAGCTGCATTATTCATCAGCATGCCATGCTCAGAGGGTCTTCGAGAATTAGAGCCATTAATCTTTGTCTCTTCCTCACGCATCTCTTGAAAACTAATCCCAAGCGCATCTTCTTCTGGTAAAGTAAAAACTCCCTCTTCTTCAGTGGCAGCCATCACTTCAGCAGCAATATTATGAACATCCAGTTGATTTTGCATCATAAGCATGGCTGGTAGTGTTTTATAATCCACTTCTTCTGATTTAATCTTGTTTTGGATATTACACATCATGGAAAAGGTGCCTGAGGGTCGGCGTATAGTGGCTTCTACCCATCCAACCACCTTGGATGTCTTTAATGTTAACAATGTATGACCATACACCCATGTTCTGCTATTCTTGGCTCCGGGCATTTCCTCCATCAGCACATTAGTCACAAGGGATTTCTTGGGTGAGAGACTAATGTCAGCAAAACTGAAGCGAGACAGCATATCAATGCAAGTGAATATCTGTTCATCGATGGGTTTTCCAGGAGGATTACCACCTAACAGACGCTGGATAATAAATGTAATGTGTTTGCGTCGCTCTCTTAGTGGCATAGAGGTAAACCAAACAGTGATGACAAGGTAGGCCATGATAAGTACATACTGTGCCATTGCACCTTGTTGCTGTGGAGGAGGGGGCTCTTTAGGCATCAACAGAACAGGTGGAGTACTAGATACAGGTGAACCTAACATGGGTGAACTGACAGGTGTAGAAGATGTGGATTGGGTTTGAGTGACTGTATGTGAGTGCTGAAGATAGTTCAGAGCAATAGCAAAGACAGGCTTGTACATATCGCTAGTGAAGTTAGCGTATAGGTTGGGCAATCTGGCCAGTGCAGATAAAAACTCGAGAATATGAACAGACACACTACTGACAGAAATGATTTGAGACATACGCTGAAGAATCTCACTGATCATTTTGGCTACAGAGAGAGGTAATTCATGACAGCATAGATTGAGTGCATTTATACAAGGCTTTGTTGAGGCTGTTACTTGTGTGATGCCTATGTAAAAGGCATAGACAATCTCATCTTGCTCTTGTTTACTGAATACCCATCGATAAGAGATTAACATGGTAAGGATATCGTAGGCATATCGATTGAGATCATTGCGCTTTACTGTAGGTGGAAGACTAATCACATTCTCCAGGAACTTGCGTGTACTAATCCATTTGACTATACATCTTCTTAACTTGTGAATCTGATCGGTAGCGCCACAGAATAAGTGCTTGTTGGAGAGTTGAGTGGGTAGACGTTTTAATACAAAGTAGGCTATATTCCAATCAGAACAATGAGAGAGTGTTTTGATATAGGCTTTAAGAACTTCATCCATAGGTAGTACTACTGTCTGCTTCTTGTCTGTATGTTCATCAAGGTAAGAGAGTACGCTTAAACTAGGCTGTGCTCTCATATAGGGCGAAGTATCTTGCTTTGTGTTTGCTGTTTTTTGTACACTCTGTGGTGTTTTCTCGTCTTTCTCTTTGCGTAAGAGAGTGATATTAGGATCATCAGCGTCTTCTAGAATGGATCATTCACCATTAATTACTACTCTCTTCTTCCATATCCTACCTTGGTGTATCACATAAATACGATGATTAGAAGGACAGCGAAGACGAAGAAGCAGATCAAGCACAGACAGTTTGACGCCACCTGAAGGACACATCAAATCATCGCTATTATTCGCCAAGTCTGTAATTGCTTGAAATGCCTTGGCACAGGCTGTGCTATCTCCATAAAGAAACTGTCCAAAGATGGTGATGAATCCATTGGCTGCTGATAATCCAGTACACATGTATCCATCTGTCTTTGCAACATAAGGAATCATCGGACTACTAGCAGGAGAGACAGTTGTACTTCTTGGCATATTTAATAGAGGTGAATGGAGACGATGTGAAGAAGGATACGACTGACTTTGAGATCTTCGTAATCCAGACAAGAGAACTTCTTCTTTCAATGACTGTGCTTGTGTTTTTGGTTCATGGAAGCATCTACAGCGTGCACAATCACTGAGAAGAGATAGCATCGTATCAAAACAGGGAGCATCTTGACAATCTAATAGGCAGTTGACAAGAAGATTAACCGCATCTTGACGGAGGTCTGTATTAGTCTCTTGAGCAATCTTGGTCATCATGGGTGTAATAATACGAATGTACATTTCTTCTGCATAAAAATCTTTTACTGAATCATACACGCCTTTTACTATGCCTAGCACTCTGTTTCGAATAAGAAAAGACACTGTACTTGGTACAAAGAAGGTTGTGATAACATCAAGAAGAAGATCAAGCCAATTCTCAGCCGATGGTAGTAAGACGTGCTCTGTTTCGTAATAATCCAATAACATCCCTGTCATGTCTTCTGGAATATTGTTTCGAAGTGTATATAATACACTCATAAAGCGAGGCAATGGACCCAAATAAGACTTGTTACTGTACTGCTTGGTAATATTCTCTAAAAAGAGAACAAAGTGATACGTAGGCTCATAATGCTTTGTTTTGTCTTGTTTCGACTCTAGTATGTCTTTGAGTGGTATGTCTAAGGTAAGAATATAGGCTGTACAGTTATCCACACAATCCCATATTGCATCCCACTCTAATAATCCAAGCTTATTCTCAGGATTCTCAATTAGCATGGACAGGCATCCCAATATAGTGGCATGAAGTAGTCCTTCTGGCTGCAAGGTAGCACGCTTAATGTACATCAGTAGTACTGTATCTGGCACCATATAGGTTTCTGCTCCTGTCTTAACTTTTACGCCCCATGCCGCCTCACTCAACAATTGCATAGCACCCTGGGCAAGTACAGGCACAACGGGAGAATCAAGAAATTTGCAGAGAGTTAAGATGGCATTATGAGCACAATGAGATCGTAGGAGATTCATAAAGATAGACCAAACAGAAAGTGAACCTGTAGGAAGATCTTCTTCTGGCAGTACAACAGACTCACATAGTATTTCCAAGAAAGTCTTAAGTGCCTCAAAGGGTACAAACCTATAGCGTACTACAATGTCTGTAAACTCCATACATGCATAGATGTCTTCTAGGTGAGATGAGGCCTGGAATGCTTTTCGAACTACTGAAATCATGTCTGCCACCTCCAATTCTTCAAACATGGCAAAATTAAACTTCCCTGTGAGCGTCAGTAGATGAAGGACGTTGCTTAGATGGTCAATGGGTGTGTTTTTAGGGGGAGGACTAGGCATGCGTTCAAGTGCCATAGTAATCCATGTCATGAGAAGCTTGGCGATATTCTTCTCAAATCCAGAAATGTCTCGACCTCCTTTGCACAGAGCAAACAAGACATTGTACATATCAGTGAAGTCTTCCCACTGGTCGCGAGTTTTGAGAGAGCTATAGAATGTAACGCGTGCCATCCCGAGCTCATCATACTGGCCATGAATGCATGCCAGCATAAATTCGAATACAGTATGACGGGCTTCTTTTGGCATGGGTGATTCGAGAATATCTTGTACAGTAAAGAACACATTCTCCAGGTGAGAGAATTTGTAGTTTTTGCATAGTTCTGATAAGGATTTAAGGTGTTTACAGCGAATCTGGAGTGCCTGGGTGTTGGCCAGAAGAGGAAGAAGTGGGCGTGCGTCGAGAGGAGTAGAAGGGTCGGCATCCGTCAGATTAAGACAAGTTTCCACAGAAAAAGAGGAAGCTCTCGGTCGAATAAGGTTACTAAGCCATCGGTTCGGTACAGAAGCGGGTGGCTTTTTAGACAAGGACATGTGGAAAGGGGACTACTTGTGAAGGAGACAAAGAGGAGGAGGAGAACTGGACGCTTAATACTGAGTGTCAGTAGGCTGTGACTGTACAATCGAGAAGGAAAGAGGACTTTCTTGCGGAGTGTGAGTGATTTAGAGTCTGACTACACACCTAAAGATTTTTCTGGCTTTTATATCCACACCTAAAGATTTTTGGGATATAAAAGTAAATACACGGACAACAAAATAACACAATTTCTATAATTGGCTAATGTGTTTAAAAAGGGTATTTTTGCCGTCTAAATGAACTACTTCAAACTCTGTCTGCCTATCCTAGCAATAGCTACACTATCTTCAGAGAGTATTGGTACTTTTTTTTTAGGAAATAAAATATAGTATAGAAATGTAGTATGGTTCAGAAAAGACTTATGTGTATCTTGGTTTAGTGCAGAGATAACTAGACTGGATTCTTATATATATATATATATATATATATTGGTGGATTGGATACTACTAGCTAAAGGTGACTCCTTTCTTTTGGTACCAACAGACTGTACTGTCTTGGATCGACAAAAGTGTTTGAGTCGTTTGTCTTCTCGTAGCCCAAAAAGAACATAACGAAAGTTCAATGTTGCTGCCATGTCCCGATTCCAAAGGCGTTGAGAAATAATCTCATCAGAAACTCCAGCAGTTTTAGTCATGATCTTCAAACATTGTTGGTTTTTGCACCTAAATAAAAATAAATAATAAACTTATTGGCCTTTTCTTTGACTTTTATATATATATATATATATAAAGGAATATATTTACCTTAAAAAGCCATGACATATCACTGTGGAGTTCTTCTCTCTTCTGAAAGGTCTTGGGTTTTGCACTTTCTTGAATTTCTCAAGCTCACCGTTCTTACAGGAAGGACAAAGACTGGATGCTTTGAACTCATCAATAAAGAACACTTTGAACCCTTCTTTCTTCAACACTCTTCTTATTTCAACACCTCTCACTGGCTCATGGAACTTTGTGTTTCCTGCAGACCAATTGCCAATCACTATTACAGTTCAAAGTATTTTTATTTTTTGGGTGTGGTTTGCTATTCGCGCATTGGGCATTTTAGCCACCCTATGAGAACTTTTGAGAAAAAAATAAGAATAAACATAGAAACACTTCAAATACAAAACCTCAAATGAGGGGAAAATAATGAAAAAATGAGAAGTGATGGTAAAATAAGAATCATGAATAGACATCCAAAAGGCCATAAAGTCAGCAAGGAAACCATGACACCAAAAAGATAACCGTCATCATGTGGTGCCATTTACTATTACAGCATCATTGCCAAACTTTCCTTGAAGATTTCTAGCTAGCCGTTTGTCGGATTGTTGTTGATTAATAAAGATCAAAGGCCTCATTCTAAGAAATAAAAGTAAACTGTTGATATTCTGGTTTCCCACAGCAGGAGTATCTTCATTTGAATAATAGTTATGCGACATTGGAGTAACTATGACTCTCTCCTCAAGGTATCTTGCAAACCTTTCACAATTGACCGTTGAAGATGTATGTCCTGATAGAGACAACTCGGCTGCTTTCACTGCATCAGGCTTCAAGTTCTCACGGAGTTTCCTGAACTTTCTCAACCTGATTTCAATAGCACTTTGATTGCTAGTGTATCAGTATGTTCTTTTGTTCTCAACAGTACTATCTTCATGCATACAATAAAGTACATCACGACGACCAGGGTCAATCAACACACACTTGCCGATACTAGCTGCCAATTCTTTTTTTCCCCAAATCTTCAATGTATTGGAATTCATTGAGTTCTTTTGTTTGATTCTTGATTCCTCCACTGCCACCTTTCTTTGTATCATGGTTTTGTTTCAACACAGATACACCAACACCGTCAGTCATCATCATTTCCCTAAACTTCATTGCATTTCTTTCACCCTGTGGCTTCATTGCTTTTGTTGTGGTATCAATAACAGCCCCCCACACTCTATCTTTGTCCAAATGGCTGATAATAGGTCTTTTCAATAGATGGGTGTTCAATATACGCGTATCTATTGTCATATAAGATGGTATGAATATTCTTCTCAGCGGAAAACAGTTGAAAGGCTTGTCTTGAAGGACTTCATACATACTCGATAGCTTATAATAAGCCTTCAAATGCTTTGGGGTGTTTGCTTTGCAGTCATAGTAAATAGAGTCTTTGGAAAATATATAGTTCATGAGATACGAGCTAAAGATATCATAAATCATATCAATATCATGAGTAGAGAGGAATTCTTTTGGTAGGTTGTCGATTTTTCCAGATGAAATGGCTGTTTTGACTTTACTGCATTGTTCAATAATATCCTTTACTGCAGCTGATACTTCTATCTCTGTGCTGCCTTTCCTTCTTCATTTCTTCCTTTACTTTCTTTATTTGTTCATTCTTTTTCAAAAGTATGTTTAAGAACATGCGTAGATTTTTTCTAAAGTGTAATGAGACACCATTGAGGTATGCTGTGTTTATTTTCCTTGCTTCATACATGGCTATTTGATAGGCATACTTTAAACTGAATGGCTCATATAGACTGTGTTGAAAGTACATGTCTCGATGGCTGTTGATAAGTTCTCGATTGGTTCTTGACTTTGAAGAATTGGCTTGTCTATTTGGCTTGTAACTCTGAAGAAGCGACAAAAAGACTTCACTGTAAAAATCAACATTGGCAAAATCCTCCAGAGCAAAGGCAGGGTTATTTTCCAATTCTTGAATGAATATGTACTTTAAAAAAGCGAATGTATGCGTTACAAGAATATGGACAGTAGATACAAGTGTCTTGAGCAACAAAAAAGATACTGCGGTTTCCATCCAATACCAGTGATTGAGCTTTTTACTGCTACAATCTTTAGAGTAAGTTCCATGAAGAAAAGAAAATAAAGACGAGTTGACCTTTCTCTTATACTATTTCTGTTTTATAATTGGTTTTCACATATCAGTGATTCAATCCTTGATTTGAAAACCAAGAAGTTGTGCTAAAGCATAACTTGTATATCTATCAATGGAAACTGTGAATCCTATGGGTTTTCTATGCATATATACAGTTCCATACAATAAGTGAGTGGACAGCAATCTTTTATTTTTTTTTTGAATTTTTCATTATTTTTTTTTGAAAATTAAAGGCATATCTATCAGTCTAAGATGTTCATAATAAATGGTTCATGGAATAACACAATATTTGGAATGGTTGTTCTTTAGATGATTTTATACATCCTCATCATAAATATATTGCTCAGTACTTTGTAGCAAAGCCTTTATTCTTCATAACAGCGGAGCGCCTCTTTGGCATGCTATCCACTAATTTTCCAGAAATCCATTTGGAATCTTCTCCCATTCACTACGCAAGCATCGTTCATGCTGTTTTGTATTGGTTATGCTTGTTCGACGCGGCTCGATCTTCTTTTCAAGATAAGCCCAGACATGCTCAATTGGATTAATATCTGGACTTTGTGCAGGCCAAAAATCAAAATATCCGATCATACATCTCTCTTGTTTGTACCATCCTACTATATGCTCCTGTGTGGCAAGAAGTACTGTTTTCTTTAAGGAGCGTGGTCTCATTGAGGTCCTCTTGCAATTTTTACAACCAGGGAATAAAGTGTCTGGCAAGTATATTGAAATACTTGTCTTGATTAACTGATCCCTCCAAGAGTACAAGAGGTCCTACACTTTTACTCCAAAAGCAGCCCTAAACCATGACTGAATCCTTGACATACTCGTATTTCTTTTGCTTGTGTCGCTCCTCATACCTTTTATCTATCATTCTAATCACTCTAGGCTCCTTATCATTTCCCACAACTGTAATAAAAGATACATCAGACCAAACAACGTTATCTCACCTCTCCACTGGCTAATCAGCCTTGTTGTTACATTATTCCAATTATCTTTAATTGTGAGTAAATACCATGCCAAGTTTTCTTGATATTGAGCATGAAAAAAACTAAGTTCATTCATACATATTAGAAATGTCTTACGGAAAATACCCACACCTTTATCATTCATATTTTTCAACTGATGCATTTTTTTGTATAGAGTTTCTACGAATAGACAAAACTATTGCCAATTTTGAAATAGATGATACCTTTTCAAGTCTTCCTATCCATATCTTGAATCGATTTGTGCCTTTATTTTTATACAATAGGACGATCTTGTCTATTGTACTCTTTGAGATGCCAAGATCGTCAGAAATCTCTTGATAAGTAGCATGTCTTTTCGATTGTCCTATGATTTGACTTATAATAAACATAGCATGTTCTCTTCTTGTAATGGGACTATCTTCATGTTCTTGGCTAAGAGTTGGCTGATTCTTATTGCTTTAAGTCATTTTTTGAATAAGTTATAAGAGAGAAGAAAAAGACCTCTATTTTATTATTGAAGAATAAAAAATAAAAATTAGTTTGCTGTCTAGTCATTTATTACATGGGACTGTATATTGTACTAGGATATGAGAATATGTAAATGAGTAAGATCTGTGCTGGTAAGTAAGAATATATTCACTATACAATTTTTATATGTAGACATCAAGTCTATTTTTGATGCCATTTCTTATATATTAACATGATTAGCATGTAAATATATATGCTATTATATCTGTGTTGTATCTAGAGTCAATACAGAGACATATCTAACAGAAGTAGCACTAATCAACTGCACAGTACTGATAAGTAAGTGTGTAGACTCAACCACAAGAAGCATAGAGGTGTAACCATGACAATTGAAAAGTATATATGAAGTTGTATATTCCACTAAATAAAAGCAATCTATTCTTGGATAAAGTCCTGTCATTTTACAGTCACTACTTTTTCAATTCGGATAATACATACTTGTCTCAGAAAGATCCAATTGAAATGGAAGAATAAGATAACAAAATAAAATAATCAGAGATAATCAGAAAGAAGTATCACGATAGAATTTGACAATGTTTATTAGAGAAATAACAAAGAGTATTTATACTAATAGACAATAAGGTAAAAATATAATAAAGTCAACTCATATAGACATTGTAGAGTGTAGTAATAGTGTAATTCTTAATGTAATTATACTATTACGTAGCTTACAATAATATAGATGGGGTAATGGGGTAAAATAATCTGAAATATGCCACTAAATAAGGTTAACGATACTGAATTACCAAAAGAATGGTAATTAATAAAATGAAAAGGGAAAAAAGGGAAACGGAAGGACAAGGAAAACTTAATGATTCTGACTTCATTGGACGGAGGAAAGTTGCGGTACACGTCATGGTTCGGGACCGAACAAAAGAGTAGCACGGTCCGTTTCAGCTTCTTAGTAGATGAGGCGTCGAATCCTTAGACACACCATGTCATCACAAGAAGGTTGCTTTGGCGGAGTGGTTAACGCGGTGCCCTGCTAAGGCACTGTCCTTTGGACGCGCAGGTTCGAATCCTGCAGGCGACGACATCTTTTTGTTTTTGATGGTGATATGTAGAAAGCTATTTGAACTGATGAAACGTGTAAATAATGAATCGATACAATGACACGGTATATATTGTTATTGGTAGTATTTTATTTTATTGGTAATAGAGACTAATACTATAGAACTATTCTATTAATAATAAGTATATGAATACTGGGGTATATATTCTCATTAGTAAATATCAAGTCAAGTACAGGTATTCATTGTGAATTCAATCTGCTACATTCTAATGTGAATAGAATTCTTTGATAATAGTATTTACAAGATACCATTTTTTCTTGTTCAAATCACAAATGAAAGAGTAAGAAGAGAATAATAGAAGGATCTCTTGAGAAATAACTTGGAATTTATCAAACAAGAATTACTATCAATTGTTGCTGGCATTAAGCGGTGGCAATAGCTTTAGTCAAAGCCGAAATTAGCTATATAATCATTTACGTTACTATAAAGTATCTATTCTTTCCATCTATTCATTGTCTGGTGTCTAAAAGAAAAGAGTTTATAAAGTAATAAGACATAGGAATATTGCTTTGATATCTATAAATAAGTATTAATGTATGTTATGAAGTATCTCTACTAAATATATACACTTCACCAAGATCTCCCCTTTCAAAGTCTAGATGAAAACTTCTATAGGCTAAGAAGAATAGATAATTGCGTCTTGAATTCTTTTTATTTCAAGGTAATTTGATGTCATGGGCAAAAATAGTATTATCCAAAATTATAGTGATATCAGTAACATATAATTTATAAATACAGTGTTCAAATAACAGAGGGAAAAGGCGTGATTAGTATACATAAAAGTATCTCCAAATATATGCTTACTTTTCTACCTACTTGTATACTTGTCTATTGTCTATGTTACCTATTGTCTATTGTTTCTAATTATGCATGCTAAAAATTTTTTGTCCATATGTTGCAGGGGCAAAACACTTTCTATTGTTGAAAATCGACAAAGTATACTTCAATCATGCCTTTGACAAATCCAGCAGAGTAGTGGTTGTAATTTTACTTGGATAATATATTCACACGTGATCATCTCTTGTAATGTGCTATGACGTAGCACAGTAAGGAGCAATAGAAGTAGATAAGAAGATAAAGGTACTCTTTATTGATAGTATTGTTTATACTATTCTATGATACCGTAGTATTATCTTTTCCTAAGGTCAATAGCTTATACTACGGCCATAGCTCTTCATTGAGCTTAGCCGCCGTTCTGGTTTACTGTTACTCAGCGGCCATCAGACTCTATTAGTAATAGAGGCTCTGGTTGGTTGAGCTCTTTCTCTACGGCCCCTGGATCATATTAAGAATGGTGGACTCTGATCGGTTGAGCTCATTGCTCCCAACACTCTAGTATTAGTTTTACATGCTCCCTCCAAGTATTTGCACATACAAAGAAAGCAGGCCCGTGCAGTCTTTCAGATCCACCTTTTGACCTGTCTATAGATTTACAACAGAACATAGGGAGTGTGTAAACATACTATTATCAAAGTAGTATAGTTATTTATAATTATTTTATTTCTCTTTCATCAACAGTAGTGCAATTGAAAACTTAAATATTTGTATGTTTTTTATCAATGCTCAATTCTCAATGCATATTTATCACTTTTCACCATACATTAGAAGGTACGCTCAATTAAGTATGTCTATAATAGGTTTATTATATTAAAACAACTTTTGGAGTTCACCACTGCTCTCCAGAGCAGTCAGGTCACTACAGCCACCAATGTGCTTCTCTTTGATGAAGATGTTGGGAACAGTGCGTTGATTCGTCTTTGCCTTGAGGTATTCCTGAATTTCATCACCATTGTCTATTTTGTTTTTGTTAAAAGAGAATAGAAGGGTTTGTTAATTTTTTTAATCCAAATCTACTCTCTTTCTTACCCTCCTTGTCCAATTCAATGGAAAAGAATTCAATATTGGATTGTGTGAGGATGGATTTGGCCTTGACACAGTAAGCTATAAAGATAAAGTAAGTTCCCAGAGAACACACTAGAGCCTATCTGCCATAGCAGGAGCAATAGATCAAGACCACTTACGACAGTAAGATTTGGAAAAGACAACCACTAAGTTGTTGGCAATGATAGATTCAACGGTTTTTTTAATAAGAGACATAGTATAGAGAGGAAAGATGGACGATAATAAGATCACTCTTGCTTTTCCTTACCTGTTTTTATAGGAATCTCAATGCCTTGTGACGCGTTTCTCGTTCTTTGTCAGCATTAAGTCAGTTTTTTTTTGTATTATTGCATGGCTCCTGTCATAATAATTTCGGAGGCGACTGGTATTAAACATAGTCCGCTCAACACCATAAGGTTAAACAATAGCTCAATGCTACACACAAGGAGATTTTTGGGATATATAAAGAAATATTCTGAGAATAAAATCAAAATCTTCTTATGATTGGCTAATGTGTTTGAAAATGCCTTTTTGTTGTCCAGAGGGTCGATTTCAAACTCTGCCTGCCTATCAGAACAAAGATAATTGACTTTGCAATTATAAAGTAGAAAATTGGCTGTAAAGACAAAAAATAGAACAAGAATCTTCTTAATTTTATAACTCAGTCACTGATATTCCTCTCTTAACATAATATGTTACCCTTAAACCCACAGTATTTGCAGCATAACAATGTTTAAAAATATTTATTGTGGGACCACACAGAATTAACTCCAGTGGTCATTGTCCAAAAGAGAGAGCCAAACTTACTTACATTGAGCACAGTGCATTCATTCATTGACTGAATGTCAACTGCCTCTACAACTACTACACCATCATAGCTCACCTCAACAGTGGTGCTCAAGGGCAAGACAACATTGTTTCCAATGTTATCTTTAAGGCCAATGGCAAAAAAAGAGGAAAGGTTGTGGGTTTCTTTGGCAAAAGCCAGATGTTGTGAGTGAGTGAGTGAGTTTTGGTCAGAGGCTAGTTTGAAGTTGTATGGAAGAATTGTGGCAATATTCTTCTCAATGGCAACAATCTTACCAAAGACAGGCAAGACAGCAGAAGACAACAAAAACAAACCAGCAAGACCAACAACAATACTTTTGGAGCTGCTGTTATTATCAGCAGGCTCATGGGAGAGAACAAGAGGACGGAACTGTTGGAACAGCTTAACCTTGGCACCAGCAGTGAGAAGACCACCATAGCCTGGTACCTGCCAGTACCCACCTTGGAAGATGTGTACCGACATGTACTTTTTCCCAAAGGAAACGGCAACATCTTGAGAGGGCGAGCGTCTGTTAGTGAAGATTATCCTTTCACGGATAAACTTGTTGAATTGCTCGCCTCTTTCTGTTTCATAATGAATGGGCGAGGCAAAGCGAGTAATATCTTCACAAAGATGACCGAGCAAATGCAACTTGAGAGTGCTGCCAATGGTTGCTTTCTTTGCAGACTTGCTGGGTGCTGCCAATGCATCGTAGTTGGCAATTGATCTCTTCAAATCTGTGACAATGGACTCCACATTGTTCAAATAAACATCTAATGATGTTTCAATTCTTTGCATGTATAACAGGGATACAAGAGAACCGAGCTTAACAAAACAATCAAAAATGATTGCCTTTGAAGTATTGTTGCTGATGAGTCGTTTTTGAATTAATTGATTCAAAATGGTGGGCATCTGCTGAACAATGATCTTAAAATCTCTTCCGAGATATGAGCCACAGAGGCGAAAAGTTGTGCGGTGCTTTCTTGTGAAAGCCTTTGAGTTGTAGTTGAAGAAGCTTTCTTCCAAGTGCTTGACTTCTTTTTCTGTGTAAAATGGCACCATACCAATCACAAAGTGTTTGGCAACACCAAGGAGGATAGTATGCAAGATTTCTACTGGGCAATCCTTGGAGGGATCCCACGACTGGAGAGACAAGAAGGCTTCACCACCAGTTAGCTTATAGCCAGTGCTGGGGTTACTTCTGGGGCTGGCATTGTTGGGGTTGTTGTTGTACTGTTGGCACATCTCCACCAACTCTTCTCTTCTTCTGGCAGGGGCACCCTCCACTACTGCACTTCCACTTCTCTTCCTCCAGAAACATTTTCTACATGGTAGATTGGCACTTGCACCGAGACTACATGCCACAGCCGCATGCATAGGATTGTCTGCCATGATGAGGTGAAGTACACCAACAACAAGGACAGATTCTCCAAACTCCACATCGAACATCTCGACGCCTCTCTCCAACATCTCCAGGTCCTTTACCAGCTCCGGAAGCATCTCTATTGCCGACAACTTGTTGCTGGTGCAAAGAAAGAACATATTCTCAACCCTGTTTTGTTCTTTGAATGCCATTGCGGCAGGAGACATCACCTAACTCTCAAACTTATTCCACTTCTTGGTGGTGTTTCCACTTGTGTCATCCGAGAACAAGTTCAGAGGCACAATTTTCACTGGCATGAACTGTCTTCTGGAGCTAGTAGTGACTCTTTTGAGAGGGTGGTGGTTGGTGGAGTTAATGTGGGTAGTGGAAGAAATCTTAATGTCTCTAACAATGTCAAGAATGACAACGCTGCCAACAGAGAAACCAGGTGTTGCTTCATAAGCCTCAGCCATCAGTCTACCATGTTGCATGAAGAAAGAGGCGAGCTTGTATGTTGTTGTTGTTGTTGTTGTTTCACCGAGAGAGGCATGCACAATGTCTCCAACCCAGAGATCAACAGAAGTACCGTTGATGGTAACAGTGACCATGGGGTGCTGAAACAGCGGGTGAGTTCTCCACTTCTCTCCCTGAGTTACAGAAACTCGTTGATTTGGAGTTCTGTCTGGCAGGGCAGAGAGCATCTTTGTCTTGAGGGGGTTGGCGGTGAGGAGCCTCAAATGCTCGGAGGGTTTGTTCATAGAGAACTGGTGGATGGTGGTGGTGGGGGCAAGCCTTTGCAGGTTTCAACCACTGTAACATTATGGGTGGTGGTGTGGAACTTGGGGACATGGCTTCTCACCCTCTTCTCGAGGTTAAGAACCCTGTTTAAAGCAGGGACTTTCTCCTGAGGATTGGCAAGACAAGCCTCTCTCACATCTTTGCACAAGGTGATGATCTCCCCTGCAAATCTTCTTGAGATACGTTCCTCATTTTCAGTAAAGAAACGATGTATGATCATCTCCAGCTTTGTCGAGAATGGGAAGATATCATCTACAGAGGCAGCCTCCTCAAAGGTGTTGTTGCTGCTGTCGAAATCATCTTCCCCGGTAACCCAAAGAGGTTCTTCTTCAAGAACTTCCTCATCTTCAACAACAAACTCCTGGTCATCATCACCTTCCTCTTCTACACGGAAGACTGTGGTGATGGCGGGGAGAGGTCTGTAAACAATAGAAAGAAATCATGATGAGCTTGGTTCTTATCATTCTATGCTTCTGTTTCTACAATAAATACCCAGAAGAAGACTCAGGCATGGAACTATTCATAGTAGAGAATGAGCAACATTACTTTTAGACTTGAGATTATCCTTACATTTTATGAGTAGAAAGGTGTGATTTCAGATTTTCCTTGGTCTTAAATGTCTTTTGGCAGACAGTGCAGGTGGGAATTCCATTCTTCTTGAAGTTGATGGTGGTGAGGGACATGGTAAAAGAGATTTCAATATAAAAACAGAAAGAGAGTGAGCTGTTTGACTTGAGGATTTTGACTTAATAAATTATTGGAAAGTGGAGGCTAAAGTGATACGTCACCAAAATGAAAATATTTTCTTATTCTTTTGTCTGTTATTCTTTTGTTGTTTTTCACACTGCCTATAATATTTGACACCCAAGTACTTGTCAAGATGAGCATAAATAAGCAAGGTAATGTATGGTTATTAACAAAGAAAAACAATAGAAGGAGGTGATAGACACTACCAAGGACTATTCTTGAGATAAAAAGGTAAGCAGTGTCATCATCTGGGCTTGAGCTCATTGCAATGTACAAGACATAGTACTGACTCTTCTTTTAATAGATAGCATATGGCTTATTATTCTCAAGACAAGTATTAACTAAAAGGTAAGCATACTATCTGTCTTGATTGAACTATCACTAATATACTCTTCTGTTATTAGATAAGTTAAGACTCTTCTTAAGTCAGTCCAAGGTGGTCTTCTTCCTTCTATACGGTCTAGGCTGTCTAGGGTATACTCCTGAGCATAGTTATCTATCTCCCAATATTAAAGCACAAGGCTTCTAGGGTATAGATTCTATTGCTATGAAAGAATATACCTAGAACAGCAGTAGCTATAGTAATAGTATATTATTAGCTATATTATTATTAGCTACAGTATTATTAGCTATATTATCATAATAAATAATTTTATTCATAAACAATATTTTATTGATAATATAATTTGATATTGAGGTATTCCATAAAAGGTAAGAAAATTTTGGATACTTGCAAACCTTTGATTTCAAGTACAGTTCCATAAAAGGCAAGATATTTTCAGTTTTAAAAGGCGAAGATATCATCGCTTAAAGGCCAGAAAAATCTCCTGGTGTGTATAGCTATTTGTTTGTACACTGTAGCAACATAGTACAAGACCGTCTTTTTTCTGCCTCCATGGGAAGTAAGCAAGAAGCCTTTCATGCTCTCCAATGTCACCAACACCGGTGTAGCATCTCAGTTCAACAAGGAGGCCATTAAAGCCTTTCCTAATGGTATAGCTCTTGCTATGTCTACCCATAAAAGAGAACCTAGGACAATTGTAGAGGTTATTCTCCAGCCAGAAGAAGACTGAGTTGCTGCTTGTGAAGGTAGTGGCCTGACCATTGACGGCCATACCTTTAAAGCACACTCTTCTATTCTTGGTGACTACAAGATGACCCAGCTCATGTTGAAAAATCTACATCTCAACAGTGCTGAAACTATGTATGTCCGAGCATTGTTGGTGTTACCATTAAGAACACTCTTGATACAAGTACCTGAAATCATAGATCAGTCAGTCACCACAGTTCTTGGGAAACAAAAGGTAGAAAAAGAGAAGATAAGGGATCCTCCTCAGAAAGAGTCAATCTAAGCGTCAGATAAAGAAGATATGCTGTTCTCTTTGGAGAGTACATAAGAGAAAGTATATATCTCAGCAGATACATCTAATTTCTCTACAGCTACTCTAACAGCTACTACTTTAGATAGAAAGTTCCGACCAAAGAAGAGTAAATCATGGAAGTCTACTAACCTTCTTAGTATCAGCAGTCTAAATTATCCGAGTCTTGCAAGGTCTTGTTTCCATTTCCATTTCCATTATACGAATGCAAGACCTTTATCTAGTGACTCTTTAGGAGAGAAATACTTCTACCAAATGTCTCCCAACACGCAACACTGCGGCTTAGTGTCCTTAGTGTCCTTAGTGTCTTTAGATTCTTCAGTCTCTCTCTCTCTCTCTTGTTTCTCCTTCTTGTCACTTATTGTGCCGTTTCTACCCACTATGGTGGTTCAATGGTCAGTTTCTTTGGTAACTACTCTGGCAGTAGATCAAGAAATAGACAATGATCCAAGGTGGAGTTTCCTCTTCTTTTCCTCTTCTTTTCCTCTTCATTTATAGCTAATGTTCTCCTCTCTTCATGTCTTCTTCCTTCTGATAGGTTGAGGATGCCAAACAAATTAAGCCACAAATTTTCATACATAATAAATAAGCTATATCATCGCCTTGCAACATTATTGTACTAAAAAGAGACAATTGTAAATTGAATGAGACAAAATAGATATAGTATTTGGACAGTTTATCTGTAAAAATCTAAACTTCTCCCCAAGAAAGAGTCGAATTTGATATGGCGATAGGATAACTGTTTATAAAGTATTGACTTTTCTCGATAAAATAAAGCGGAACGGTTGATAACCTTTCCACAGTTCATCGGAAGGGTTTGAAAATGTTATTTTTCTACAAGTCCTTACAATGTAGCTCTACACCACTCATAGCACACCATTTTATGGTGTTTTTATTTTTATTTTTATATATTAATATTTGGTATACTACAGTGGTCAATCCAATACTATTCTATTTAATTTACTTCCCGTACCAATAACTATTACAGGTGGTTTGGATGGGTTGTATTTGAACCTTTTTCTTATTCCAATACCAATGTGCTTTTATAAGTTTATGATTAAAGTGTCCACAGTTAGTACATCGGACAGTGCCTTCTTTCTTTTGTCTTTTGTCTTTTATAATGATCAATACACTTATCCAAAGCACAGGGTAGGTTGTTGAACACTCCTGTGTTTTTGTCTCATTCATTTTTGTCTTTATAGTTATCTCCTTTATTGCAATTATCTCATCTTGGATTTAAACACTGTATCCTATTGGCAATCCCGGATTCACTTTGATTTGGTAGACTGTAAGATGGGAACAGTAATATCTTTTTTTATTTGTAAGATATAAGACTGTTATAGTAAAGTGACCAAATGAATGGAATCGACAGTTTCAAATTCTGGACTATTTTTATACCAGAAAAAATAAATATTACACTCTTTCCGGAGATTATTTTACGCTGTGCACCAGATTCATTTTTATTGTTGCACCAATAGTTTCCGGAAAGAGTGTATTTACATCCAATCACAGAGGATCACTTATTGAAATGGCGATGATTATACTGTTCAGTCATACAATTGAAAATAAATATCAGGATGAAATAGATAGGACATGTTCAGCATCAAATAAAACACTTTACATTTGATATAGAGGCTTCAAACTTCAGCATACTAAGGCTCAAAATCTTTTATTTATCGAAAATATAATAATACTTTTAATATTTTGTAGGGTCTCCTTTGGCATCAGTGACTGCCTGGTATACATGTCATACTTTGAACTCATCATTATGCAAGTTCAACACCAACTCACTCCCACTCTTCTGCAAGTAGAACCTTCAAACCTCCAACATTGGTAATAGATACCCTTCTTTCTTTAATTAGTCTTTCCAAGGCATACCAAATGTGTTCAATTGGGTTTAATTCAGGGCTTTGTATGATAGTACTCAAAGCACCCTAATTTGATTGGTCTCTTTCCACCCTCTGGCATAGGCCTCAGTATAACAGCCAGCCCACTTGCCCATCAAAGCTGTTTCTCCTTGTGTTCTTCAGTGTAGGCTTGCTTGTGATGTGGAGATTCGAACCCTAACTGATTGCAGTGGCTGATCATGGTGTTTCTACATACATCCATCTGAATCTTCAATCATTCCAATTTCAACTGATTCTATGAGGCAAATGGACCCTTTCTAATGACCCTTTCCAGGTGTCTGAGGTCCCTCCCACTGGCTCTTTTTTATTTATATTTTCATACATAGGTTCTCTATGAATCTCTAAATAGAATAGTGATATATGTTTATTGATGTTTCTGACACTATTTTGAATTGTGGGTTTTATTACAGCTATACCCACAATCACAGTCAACCTTGATTGAGCCTTCAACAAGTATTAAATTCAATTGGGTGTGACTGTATAATTCAAGGCACATTTTGAAAGGGGTTTTAAGTAAAAAAGAGGCCAATCACAAAAGAAATACTTAGTCATTACAAGACTATTCTCAGCCAATCACTGAGGCTCAATGGATATATGCCAATGGACCTTGAGTGAAACTGATATAAATCCATAGACTTACTTGGTTAGCCTGCACGTTAACAGTTGTGCTCTGTTTATGGGCTATGTGTTGATCAGAAGGCAATTTACTGTCTGTAAAGTTACCAGAATAGATACTTCCTCTACTTTTTTATTTTTATTTTTTATTTTTTAAAAAAGAATACAAGTAGATCTAATCTCTTTCTATGTAATATTATTACCACTGTTAATGGGCACTGTAGTGTGTTTCTATCCTAGTTCATCAAGAATATACATTAGTCTGACACTTATTAATAACAGCCACCCACCCACCAAGAATGTATAGAGACAGAGGAACTTGGAGTAAAGGCAGTAGAAAGAGTCTATCCTTGTCTTGTTACTCACCACGTGTCTTGTGCTATTCTACATATAACAATGACGATGGTATAACTCTCCCACAGCCCCATTCTTAGCAGAGGAAGTGTAGACTTGTCTCAATGTCCAAGTGTCCAAGTGCATGTACTTGTTATTAGTTGTTGGGGAAGAGTCTATTCTCTTGTTATTTCCAACCTACTGCCATTTCTTGATCTATTAAATAAGCACACATTCCAAGTCCAATGTAGTTCTCTATTTGTAAATATAGCAATAATAGCAATAATAGCAATAATAGCAATAACAACAATAACAACAATTACAACAATTACAACAATTACAATTACAGCACCATGAAAAAGAGAATAGACTATATTGAAGAGTGGCATATGGGCCTTGAAACTACCTCCCACCAGCCCAAGTCCTGGTGTAAAGCTCATTGAAGATGTTGTTGTATCTCTCTGTTATTATCTCTTTAGTGCTATTGTTATTCTCGCTTTCATTCTTTATGCCCTGAGTAGAGTGCACTGTTTTGAGGGGCTGTAAGGACAAACACCCATGCATTGATTGTTCACCAACAGCATAAAATACACAGGAAAAGAGACATCTTGTTAAAAATAAAATAAAGCGTCAACTTCTACCCCCTCCTTCTTCCCTCTCCTTTCCAAGCACACCCTTGTCACTCTTATTATTCCACCTGTAGCGCAACGTCACCTGGGATCCTAGCACAGCCATGCTCGGTCCTTAATTTTACCGATGAAAAAATATTGAAAAGAATTTTAAAGAATTTTCAATGAATCTCTTTCTTATCCCTTCTTAATGTCTGAACACGCATTTATTGGGTCGTCTTTCTTATCGTCCAGAAGATCTCTTCGGCGTAACTCAGCACCCATCATAGACTCCTTGGACGACAGCCACTACTCACAGCTCTCTTCATCATTGGACCTACGTCACACTAGTCTCGTACCAAAGTCACATATTCTCACTTCTCCTCCTCCTTCTCCTCCCCTTTCTCTTTCTCCCTCTCCCACCTCCTCTGCTTCCTTAACAGCTGCCCGTATCCACCAACACAGACTCAATGCAGCACAGGAACAGCGCACCTACAGAGACAGCTGCCAGAGACTCATGACTCATATCAGTGCTGTTATGGGCATGTGTGAGGACCTCCGTCAGTCAAGCCAATACAGATCCTCCATCTATTATCCTACAGCCCGCTCTCAAAGACCTCTACCTCAACGCTCACAGACACTAACAGCCACCTCCTCCCTCGACCCTCTTCACCACCACCACTACCACCACCACCTGGAAACAGCCTCACAACCCGACATGGGCTCTTCTTCTGTGATCGAAGCAGTGCGTCGTTCCTCAGTCCACTCTGCCATGGAGCCCCAAACAGTATTCAAACGACAAGTAGAAAAAAACAAACTCATCCAAGCAGACATTGGCAAGGAGCTCAGTATTCTCAACTTGGAACTCAAAGTAGGCCATGCCACCACTGACCTCCATACCCTCGAAAACCAATCCATTGCCAACCTCCTCGAAGAAAAACTCACTCAGTGCGTACGACATCTCGAGAACCTGTACACACGTGTTGCCGACACCTCCTCCAAAGTCCTTGTCACAGGCGACCTGAACTCCGGCAAGAGTACCTTTGTGAATGCCCTCCTGAAGAGAGAACTTCTGCCTGCCGACCAACAACCCTGCACAAGCATGTTCTGTGAAGTCCTGGATGCCACACTCAACGACGGCCTAGAACAAGTCCATGCCATTCCTGAAGTCCACCTCTACAACCGCCTTGATCCCTCCACCTACCACATTGTAGAAATGCGCCACCTGTACAAGGTCATCACCGACCACTTTGATCTCTACAAAATGCTCAAGATCTATGCCAGTGACGCCCGGTCTGCCCAGGAGAGTCTTCTTCACAATGGCGTGGTCGACATTGCCTTGATCGACTCTCCTGGCCTCAACACCGATTCCGTCAAAACCACCGCTGTCTTTGCCCGCCAGGAAGAAATTGATGTGGTTGTGTTTGTTGTGAGTGCCGAAAACCACTTTACTCTGTCAGGCAAGGAGTTCCTGTGGAATGCCGCCAACGAAAAGACCCACATCTTTATTGTTGTGAACCGATTCGACTCGATCCGAGACAAGGAGCGGTGCAAGCGTCTTATTCTTGAACAGATCCGCCAATTGTCGCCGTCCACTTATGCAGATGCCGACGACCTTGTTCATTTCGTCAGTGCAGGCAATGTGGATCTTGCCCCAGGGTCACGGGCACTGGACGCCCCAGACTTTGCTCGTCTTGAGGAGCGTCTGCGGGCCTTTGTCCTTGGCAACCGCACAAAGTCCAAGCTGTCGCCTGCCAAGCACTACTTGGTGAATCTGTTGACAGACATCAACGTGCTGTCTGGAGTGAACAAGCACATGGCCCAGCAAGAGTACGAGCAGGCCACACAGGAGCTGCAGAGAGACTTGCCTGCGTACGAGCACCTGCTGCGTGTGAGGGATCGTCTGTTGGACCAGGTGGAGAAGGTGGCAGAGTCTGCTGTGTCTGTGATCCAGAAGCAGACCCACCAGACATTGTGTCAGGCCATGGAGCATGTGGAGTCTGCCATCCAGGGCATTGAGTACCCAGGCATCTTTCTCATCTGGCAGTACGCACAGGACATTGCTGATTCCATGTCACAGTCGCTGGTGAAGGAGGTGCGACAGGCAGAGCACCAGGCCCGCCAGAAAACAGCCACGTGCATTGACCGGGTGCATGGCATGGGGGCGGAGCATCTGGGCAATTATCCTCGGGTGGCGGATGTAGAGAAGATGCTGGTGAAGAACACAACACGGCGGGTGGAAGTGAATGTCGAGGCCACTGATTTCTTTGACTTAGTTCTGGATGAGAAGTTCTCGGGTGCAGCTCTTTCTCTGGGAGCCGCTGCCATGGTGGGCGGTCGCATGCTTGGCTTCAAGGATGCCATGTCGAGTATCTGGAGTGTGTCGAGCATGGTGGGGGCTCAGAATGTGCGGCGTCTGTTGGTGCCTGCTGTGAGCATTGCTACCTTTGGATTTGCGGCCTATGTGGTTTCTGACATGCGAAGTGCTGTTGAGCGTAAGCTGGTGAAGAAGTTCCAGGCAGCAGCACATGCCACGGCACATGCTGAGAACCACGCCCAGCGTATTGCTCGTGAGTCGCGCAAGATGTTGCGTTTGGAGGGATGGGAGATCCACACTCGTCTGCAAAAGGCCATTGAGGCCAAGGAGCAGAAGCGTAGTGATATGGAAAGTACAGCACAGGAGTCCCAGGACACCTTTGTTTATTTCAATGGTCTTTTGGAGAAGTCGGTTGTTTTATTAGACAATGTGAATGCAGTCCAGATTGAGGCCAATGGAATGGGACAGTCTGATGCCACCTCAGAGTGTGCTGGTGCATCCCAAACCAAGGCATTTTAGGGGTGAGCAGACACTTGTTCAAAGAGATATCAACTACAGTATCAATAATATCCACTCTCATGAGAACACGATGGAGGCAATAGCAATAGCAGTAGCAGTGCTTCTGTCTTATTAGGCTTATTTTTCTATTTTTTATTAGCTATGAATAACACTAAATTTTTATCCATACTCTAATCTAAAAGGACCTGTTTATTGCCAAAAGAGCATGGCCAATGCAGTAACGATTCCACCTGCCACTGCACTCTCGATGGAATACAGGACGAGTTTCTCTTTGCTAATGATAAGCATAGAGGGGTCTTGTGTTGGACTATGGTTGATGGAAGGTGGTTCTATAGTCCATAGATCATCCACAGGCAGAGATGTTTCTGTGATGGGGAAATAAGGGTCGGAGAGTGGTGTCTCTGTGGGGAGTGAGTTGGGAGATGGGATCCATATGCTGTCTATAGGAAGTGTCTCTGTAGGAAGTGTCTCTATAGGAAGTGTCTCTGTAGAAGGTGGATTGGAATGCACAGTAGACTCCCTTTCTACTATTGCCTCGGGAAACACCACATTCTGTTGCTGCTGTGTCATCTTCTCCAGCATGTCGACAATCCCTTGCTGCTGTTCAGCTATTGCTTTACTCTTGGACTCCACCTTTCCAAATTCAGCCAACATCTTCTTTTCTTCTTCTTCCATCTTATAGACAAGCAGCTCTTCAAACTGATCTGTCAGCCGCTTCCGTTTCCTTGGCTCAAACACTGTCTGGACAGCCACAAACAGAAGCAGATTGACTATCATTAGTGCCCATGTCCCATACGTACTCACACTGCGGATCTTATCACTCCACAGCTGCTCTTCATGATATCTCTCCATAATGGAACGAGCCAACGCCATGTACTCCTGGTCCATCTGCTTCTCTGCCCCTTTGTATCTCTCTTTGGCGTCTGTCTCTTCACCTGAATGTTCATGCTCAAGACGATAGAGTTCAGTAAACCGAGTCACATCGATGCCTGTCCAGAGATGTTTGCGCTGAAGAAGTTCGTTGATTTCTCGCTGTGTTTTTGAGCGTAGTTCAATGGCATTCTGATAAGTGACCTTTGCTGTCTGGACAGTGTCTCTGGTGGCTTCAAACTGTTTGGCTATGTAGTGGACAGACAGTATGAGTCCCGACACTCGATAGGCTGTCTCGGTCTGTTCTTATTACCTTGCTCTGTGACTTTGTGTTTTACCAGTTCAATATGGTTGTAGCCTGTCAGTTCATTGAGTGCCCGACTGGCTCTTTGCAGTGCATCCTTGGAGTCCTGAATATCACTGGTCCACCGCTTGAGTGCGTTGCTTGTCTGTAGTGCTCTCGTAACAAGTGGTGTCATATGCTGGTATATATCTGACTGCAGCCTCTCAAGATATCCCCGAGACTGAGCTAGTCTCCGAGCCATAGCCTCTTGGGTGGATTGGCTATGAGAAGAAAGAGCCCGAGACTGGAGGTGGCATGGTGGGGTTAGCAGACGAACTCTTTTGGCAAGTCGAAAAGCCATAAGAGATATCTCTGCCAACAGACAGCAGAGGAGTTTTCTCATTTGAATGTCACGTGGCATCAGGGCAAAAACTGAGTGGGATAGGTGTTTGCCATTGTCTCTTTCTGTAGAGTATTTTCTACAGAGACAGAAGAAGAAGAAAAAGAGAGAAAGAGAAAGAGAGAGAGAGAGAGAGAAAGAGAGAGAAAAAGAGGGGCGTCTATTTAAGCACTGCCACTAGTCCATGCATGTACACAAAAGCATACCCGTACGCCCTTGTTTATATATGCCCACAAGTGAGTAAAAGCGGGTAGTATAGGTGGATCCATAGGCTGGACTGCTACTTTTTCCTTCTTCCCAAGCCCATGTCCAGTCCACACCACTGCTCCTGTTATTCACCATAACAACTCTTACAAAGTGTTATTATTTTGTCTCAGACGCTGTCACGCAGGAAAAATAAAAAATATATTAAGCAGAAGGAAAGAAAAAGAGAGAGAGAGAAAGAAAGGACTATGGAAGGGTTTACTAGCACTTTTCTATTTTATTCTATTTCTTCAGCACTAGAAAATAGACGCCACTGTTGGATTCCTTTTTCTTCCTTCTTTCTTTCTTTCCTTCTTTCCTTCTTTCATATTAAATGACTGCTCATGACCAACTCCTAAAACAACTCAAAGACCCAAAACAATGCAATGCAGAACTCACAGTGAGGATGCGTATGCTGGTGCTTGACCCATTCAAACCAGACCTTGCTCGACCCGAGTCCCTTACACGAGCAGCACAACCCACGCGTGGGGAGTTTGTGGAAAGGTCAACACAACTGGGACCTCTTGCTATACAAATAGTCAACCAGAACCTAAAGACACTCGATGCAATAAAAATACAACAACAACAAACACCTCATAATGTCATGCCCAAAATAGCTGTTCACTGTCTTATTACGACATGTCTTTATGCTGTGGCCGCTCTCCGATGTATGGGGACGTGTTCTTATCTAAAGCCCCTTGACCTGGAGAAAACACTGTCTAATCTGATAGGAAAGATGGTCAGCGTAGGAGAGGTAATATAAAACACACTTTATAGACTCCTCTTTTCTTCCTGTTTCTTTATTCCTACTGGAAGCACTGAACAGCCGCCTACTATTTACTCTTCCATAGCATGCATGGGCCTTGGATGAGTTACGGAAGCTACGAGTGACAATGGATCAATATGTCAAACCAAGACCTACCAACACCCGACCCAAGCGTGGCCAGAGCAAAACAGCAGCAACAGCAACAGCAACAGCACTACTAAAAGAAGACACAACACCCTCCTTTGCCACCTCCAAGCTGTATTCACCTACCATGCCAGACCAAGCCATTGTCGACAGTTACGGAGAATGGCTTGTGTTTCCTATGGATGCAACTGTTCGTGATACAAATAGGATAATGCTGATGATCGCCTACCAACTCAACTTCATCCGTGCTTGGTGTAGTCTTCGTCAAGGAAGACTCCTCAAGGTACACTCCTCCACCCCATTCTCTTCTTATTGAATCTATTATTAGTATCTGCCAGAGATCCTGTTTAAATCAGGCAATGCCTTTGAATGGGCTCAGCATTTATCCGCCATTGATCCAGCAGCAGCCACAAAACAATTCGACTCTTTCTATAAAACGTTGCTACGTGCAGGTAAACTGGTGCGATCTGACGAAGGAGAAAAAGAGGCTTTGGCTGCTTATCGATTGCAGGCATTTGCGTACAAGGCAATGGTGTTGGCAGGAACTACGCCCTTGTCGACTGTATGTGATAGTGTCCTGCGATTGAGTATTCTTTATGAAAAGGCAGCTTCTCCGAGTAAGTACCAAAGAAGTGTCCCTACAAAATAAAGAGATGGAGAGATGGAGAGATGAAGGGTAACTGACGGTTGTTCAAGAGTATCACAGCTTTATTGTACACTGTTTTGCTGAATTTGTACCATTGCTGTCCGTGGATCATGATGATAACGTGCAAGTCAATGCTTATCTTATTCTGACAGAGTATTATGGCTACATTGCTCGCAAGGTAAGAAATAAGAAATAGGAAATAAGAAAAACATGGCAGACACTCACACATGGAAAACACAGACAAATGATACGGTGGCAGAATATAACGCATTCAAAGCCATGGCAGCACCTCTTCACACTACAACCCTACCCAATCCACACACCTATGTCTATCGTATTGCTTATGGTGCTTCTGCTGAACTCTCAATTGCTGCCAACCAAATAGACCATATGGTTCATACAGATCAATGTAAGCTAGTTCATTTTCTGCCGTCTCATTCTATCCCACTTATCCACATCCTTGCAGATATCGACACGACTGTCCACTCTAAAGATGCCATTGTGTTTCTCCAGAGCATCATCGCAGGATCTTTGAAAAAAACAGACACTTATGATAATCGTGCCCTGACGAGTCTGTCCAAGAACATCCAATACTTCCAACAATCCTGCCAACGCTTCTTTGATCTTGTCAAACAAAAGCCAACCAAAAAAATAGCCACACCACTCCCACCACCAACAGATCCATATGCATCCCCTCCTCGCAACAATCAAGACACTACCCATGTTCTTAGTGGCTGGCATCGTGGTATTCCTATGCTGATGTCTACTCTGGACCATGCCAGTCGGTATTTATCCCACAGCCTCCATCTCCTCAAAGTAAGTCTGTTTCCTGTGTTTCCCTTTTGGTATCTATACGCCACGAATCACCCACGAATGGCCACTGATCTTTTCTCCTTTGAACACATCTATTTCCTCACTCTCCCACTCTCATACACAGTCCAACAAACAACAACCCCATCACATCAATGGCATGGAGAAACAATCCATGGCATATGTGGATAGTATGGTTCTATTGGCCAAGCTACAGCTATTGATCAAGCAGGATGCCGAGGCGTCTCGTCAGGCCTACAGTTACTTACAGTCGGCTGAACAGCTATGCAGTGACTTTGATTATAGTGCAGGGTACCACTGTGTTGCATTAGGCTACCGCACATTGGGTGTGTATCTTGCTTCTCACTCTATGAATTCAGAATCTATCTATCCGTTGCGCAAATCATGCACGTTGCTGGAGAAGCATTTTGAACAAACACCCACAGATGAAAATGCATTGCAGTTATGTAAACGCTATGATACACTAGGGGTGGGGTATCAGAAAAAGGGCGATTATGAAGTAAGTCCATACAAAAAAAAGAGTTCAAAGGCTTGGCTAACCAACCTTTATTTATTTATTTATTTATTATTGAAAACAACAACAACAACAACACACTCATTCAATCATTAGCAAGCAGCACGCGCCTTTCGTCAAGCCCTTCGACGCCTCCCTACATCTGCCATTGATGCCTTTGTAAAGAACGCATCTACCATGGCACCCTCTAGCATGGTTTCTCGCAACCCACTGATTTCCAAAGCCATGGATCGATTCTTGCGGTCTTCTATTATTGACATGGATGAAGAGGGACTTGTTCTTGCCAGTGATATTATGAACCTCTCCAATGTGACTCCAGTGGATGCATGTGCTATCTATGAATGTGAACTTGGTATTCTTCAAGCCATCATGGTCAAGAGAGATGTCCTTCTGCACCAAGAAAAGATCATCCACAAGTTAATGAAGGTGTATACAGTGAAGGAGTATCCTATTCGACGAGCAAGGTAAGATTCTATTACAATGACAATGACAATGACTAGTGATGGCACAAAGAGCTGACCTTGGCCTGTCCCTATAGAGTATTATTGAATCAAGTGCAGTTGGAGCGGTATAAACGGGCCATGACAGACATCCAAGAGACAACAGCGTTTCATTGTGCAGTGGAAGCAGCTGAATTACTCCAGAGTCAGGTAGTTCTCTATTCCTACCCTCTACACTGTTCATAAAAAAAAAGAAAAGTCTTATTGATGATGGACTAGGAATATGGAGGCGATTTGCTACTCGTCAATTACCGTCGTCATTATATAGCCCTTGCTGCCTATTGGAAAGCAATGTGTGGCAAAGAGGTCGATCCAGATTCTTCCCATTCTTTTAAACTCTCTCTTGATCAATGGGGCAAACTGTTGAAGGAGATCCAGCCAAAATATAATGGTAATGCCTACAGAAAGAAGAAGAAAAAAAAAGAAAAAAAAAGAAAACGATTCCTTTTCCCTCTCTTTCTGTATAGCTCACCACATTAGGATCCATTGATAGGAGACACAACGACATTAGAAAAACAGTACATTCATAGTAAAATTGATAATGTGGATAAGCTATACCATTTATTACGGATGTTATCCAATACATTTGCTATTTATTTCGAGCACTCATTTCAAGTCAATGTGCTTCGACTCATGTTGAAGCTTGCCAATGGATTAAGAGGAGCAGGATCAGACGATATTTCTGGTAAGTGAAATAGAATACAAAAAGAAGACCCCCCTTTTTCATTTTATTTATTTAAAAAGTGAAAAAATAGATACTGTGGTTGTATCTGCAACCCTTGGAAATATCTATAGTGACATGGGATACTCTGGAAAAGCCAGTGCTGAATTTGATTATTCAAAGAGGATGGTGGAGAGTCAACAAGCAGGCTCTCCAGCCAATATGACTTATTATATTTTCTATGCTCAACATTTGGTCCGAGTAGGGAAACTAGAAGAGAGGTAAGTAAAGAAAAGAAGAGTACATGTTGAGTAAGGAATGGAATATAAACTAAGGGTATATTATTGTGTATATAAATATATAGTCAAGAAGCCTTTGAAATAGCACAGGTTGAATGGAAAAAGAGCAATGAGCCAGTATTTAAAGAGACTCTGAGTACAGTGCGATCTCAGGTGTCTAAACATTTGGCTCTTGCTGATGCCTACTTTGTCCACTCTATTATTACATCCCAATCGGTAGGTGGGCACACATAGACCACGATCAAGCAGAAGAGTTCAACGTGCAGACTAATGGCTGTATTATGATAGGATGGCTTAAATGTGGCCATTGAGGATGCCATGTCTGCTTTCCGTATATTGAGTAGATGTGCCAATACGATGAAGACCGAGGCTGCTCAGCGCACCAACACTAATGATATGAGTGATCCATTCTCTGATAATTCAGCCACACGCCACACCACTGGCTCTATTATGGCAGCTGTAGATATTGCCCTGAAAGAGTCAGAGTGGTGTATAGCACAGGTAAGCCAATGTCTAATAGGGAGTAGGTGCAGTCGCCTGGTGCCTACAACGCCATCCCTCAACAAACAGACAAATAGACTCTTCTACACTGTACAGGGTTAATGATACATGCCTTTTTTATTTTTTTTATTATTATTGTTATTAGAAAATGAGTGCCTGTCTTTTACATTTGGGTGCTATTCATGGAAAACAAGGGTCCTGGAGAGAGGCTCTTTATTTCTTAAAACAGGGACAGTCGTTGGGTGAAAAAATACAGTCCAAGGGCATGTTGTATGCATTTTTGATTGCCTTGACAGAACTGCATATACGCTGTGGTAGCTTTGAAGAAAACCAACAGTTTATTACAGATGCTGCAGATCTATTGTCTATTGAGGTAACCCTAAAAAATGAACAAGACAATGTACTTTCTCATCTAAATATCTATTTATGCCTATGGTTGATTAGGAAGACCCCTTTTTAAAAGAAGAAGTAGACTTGAAAATGATGATTGGATATGCTATTGCTAATGCAGAAAAGGATCCAGCCAATGCTTCTACTGCTTATACTATGGCTGAGAAATCATTGAAGCAGTTGATGAGCCGTGGATTTATTGTAGAGATGGAGAAGTTTGTTGAGCGGTAGGATTCTTTGTAGTCTAGTGATGTATTCAGTGCCATTTTATTTATTCTTTTCTATTGACAGTCGTGAT
The DNA here is from genome assembly GCA_025094145.1 of Spinellus fusiger. Taxonomy (NCBI): domain Eukaryota; kingdom Fungi; phylum Mucoromycota; class Mucoromycetes; order Mucorales; family Phycomycetaceae; genus Spinellus; species Spinellus fusiger. Next base: position 48,321 of record JALLLS010000097.1, on the reverse strand, counting down.
GATGAACCAATAATAACAGAAATAGAAGATGGGTCTTCAAAAGGTAAGGAGAGTCTGTGTTCTTATAATAATATTTTATCAGGTACAGAGTTCGAATGTATCCCATTACAGAACAAACATGGCATCAACAAAATTCGTCAAGGTATGTTCTTTCTTATAGCAGAGCTATTATGTATAGGTTGGTTTCTTTGCTTACAGATGAACAATGATTCGCATAAATAGTGCTAGCTAATGCCAATGCCACATGCGCAGAAGAGAGCATCCGTTCTCTTCACGAATTAGAACAAACGGGGGTTATAGTCATGGATAAGGTAGGACATTCTTACTTAATATTATATCTGTATCTCATTATGACACAACACAACCTACCTATTATACAATGGTATTAGTCTGATCTAGAAGCTGCCTCTGTTGAACTCAATGCACTACAAATGCGTGAACACTTCACCAAACACACAAAGACAGAGAGTATGCTGAGCAGAGGTACTATGAAAACACTCACCTATCTACAGCACTCATACTAACTCTTATCAAACACCACATCATTCTAATAGTACTTACACTGCCTTCCAATGTTAACTTTATGCTTGGTAAAGGTAAGGCCCAGTCTAGTAACAATAGAAAGAAGATAGGAATGCCTTGTTGATTCCTATATTCATTGAAATAGGACTTGATACAAAACGACCTTCTGTAATGAAAAGAGTGTATACAAAGCAAAGCAACCCTGCGCAGACACTTCCTTTACTCCAAACATCTCTTTCCACTGCCCTTGGACAAATTGAAAAAGCCCATACAACATGTCTCAATACAGGAGGCATTGGTGCTATGAGCTCCATCTATAAGCATGCAGGTGCCATGACGTTTCTCAAGGGCTGTCTAGCAGATGGTACCAATCTATTCGATGCCAATGAAGCTGGCCACAGTGCTTATTACTTTGGTATGTGTTCCCTTTCCCTTTTCTATCTCCATTTCTTTCCCCCTCCAGAAAAAAAAGAAGAAAAAAGAAAAAAGAAAAAGAAAAAGAAAAAAGAAACCATCTCAATAGCTATATGTTAATATGTTCATTATAACACCACCAACAGAAATGGCCAATGGATTCAAACTTCGACGCGAAATGAAAACTTGCCTTACAACACGACTAAAACAATCTCTTGCCATCGACACTACAGACCACACCTGGCCAAAAAAAGAAGCTGCTTTCCAAGAACCTCCTGCAAAGAAAAGACGTGTTCTGTACAATGAAAAAGACTGGCAAACTGAGCACTTGAAAAACCTCCTTGTTCACTACCAAAAAGAACAAACACTGGACGATGCATCCTTCCAAAAAGAGTTTGTGGATATCTTGCCTTGTCACTGGACTGTCTGTTCACTGACCATGGATCCAACGCACCATCAATTCTACATGACCCAGCTGCGTAGTGGGACTGCTCCTGTGGTGATAAAAATCCCCTTTGGCCGAGAAAAAAAGCATACCAAGGAGTCTTGTTTTACTTATGAACAGGCAGTGGCTGAACTCAATGATATTCTCCAGAAGAGTGATGAAACAATTCATGTTAGGAACGACAGAACGAGTAAGAGTCAAGTCAATGCCTGGTGGACAGAAAGAGCTGCTCTAGACCAGCGTATGAAGACACTGTTGAGTCAGATTGAAAGTGAATGGTTTGGTGGATTCAAGGTAAATTGTAGCCCTCGTGTGTGCTCATGTTGATAGAGTAGAAAATAATAATAACAATGACCATAAGAGCACCAAGATCAATATTAAGATCAATATTAAGATCAATATGAATGTAATGGACTGTTTTTTTTGTGTGTGGCTATTAGGGACTTTTATGTGGCAGATACGAAGAAGACGAAGCACTATTTAAACAAGCTCAAACAGACTTGGCTAAAGCTGTCCATGAAAGTGCTTGTAAAATCACAAAGACTCAGCCTAATGGGTCCTTGCCATTGATCCCAATCCAAGAAACACTTTGTCGTATGGCATTGAGACTGGGACCTCAGCCTTCGGACATTGACATACAAGATCTTATCTATTTGTTCTTGGGAAGTTATGAAAGTCAAGGTGCCAATATTAATTATACTTCTATGGAGGTCAAAATCGTAAGTATTTGTATATCTATATTTAATACACCAATATCCCTTCCACTGAACTCACCAACACAACCCAACTCACATGTATTTATAAATGCCCTTTTAGTTAAAGCTCAAGATATCTTCTCTTGTCTCAAAGTACCACATCTCCAGCAAAGTCATGTCTGTCAATACAATGCAACAGTTACCAGATGAACATGTAATTCTTATTCTCGACACACATGCACAAATGTTTCCGTTGGAAAGTATTCCTATTCTACGCTCCAGTGCTGTTTCTCGTCTTCCATGTTTATCTTTTTTGCGAGACCGTGTTTTAAGGGCCCGTACACAACACAGAGTCCCCAACGATCAGTGGTCTGAAGTCACTGTCAATGCGTCCAATGCGTATTATGTCCTCAACCCATCAGGCGATCTTAAACATACTCAAAGTCAATTTGAGAGTATATTCCAAAAGTAAGTTTTCTTTCATGTGATGCTCTAGTAGTGCCATGGACTCATTTTGAGTGAACACCCAGTGTGCCAGGGTGGAGAGGATTAATAGAGGAAAGACCAATGGAATTAGATTTAGAAACAGCACTCAAGTCCAGTGATATTTACATGTAAGTTACTGCTCTTTTATTAAGACTCTACTATGTTTGTATGTACAAGACACACACAAAAAAATCGACATTGGGTATTGATGGGAGATGTTTAGGTACTTTGGACATAGTGCTGGTCAATCCTTTATCAGAGGCCAAAGAATAAGACAATTGCCCAGTTGTGCGGTTGCTATTTTAATGGGTTGTAGCAGTGGTTCACTAGACAAGAAAAACGAGTACAATCCCGATGGCTATGTACTTAACTATCTCTTGGGAGAAAGGTAAAGGCCATTCTCAGACTTGCTCTAGTCATGGAGGAATCACCTAAGTTAACTTTTTTTTTTCATTTCTTTTTTCATGTACATCCTAGCCCTACTGTGGTGTCTACTCTTTGGGATGTCACTGATAAAAGTATTGATATGTTTACAAAGCACATGCTGAATACATGGGGGCTCCTGTCTTCCAGCACAGAAAATACATCACTTGTCAAGGCAGTAGCTTCTGCAAGAGTTCATTCTAATCTTACTTACTTGATTGGTGAGTTCTATGAAATGCTTACTCTCCAAGCATCTTTTTTTTCTTGTATATAGTAGTAGTAGTAGTAGTAGTAGCAGCAGTGAGAGATGTTTAGACTTCGTTTTGCATATCTCAACCCACTCACCCACCCATTCATATTTCTATATACTGTAGGTGCTTCTGTGGTTGTCTATGGTGTTCCTTGTTACGTCCAACACAAATCATAAGTCTTTTTCTGTTTGAAAAAAAATAGCTAATGGATTCATTCGACTTGTGATATTTTCTCCCTTTCTCCCTTTCCCTTTTAACCTACCCACTTACCCAATCATTTTGCTCATCCTTCCTTGCCCACCTCACCCTACTTTCCTCTCCTATCTTACTTTTTATATAAACATAATAAAGTATATACAATTTGTAGTATGTATGATTTAATCACTGTTCAATGCAAATACCCAATCCAATCCAATGCTGTGTTTACTCTTACTATGGTTGACAGTATCGCTATTCCTTCTCTTTTTAAAGTTGTAGGTAGAGGATCCTATTTACTTTTTCTTTTACATTTTTGATTGTGAGATGTAAAGTATTTATTACAAGTGCAGTGTGTGTCTCTGGCACAATCACGCACCTGTCTTGAGAAATGAGCTAATGTAGTATACTATTGACAAGTGGTGATTAAGAAGCAGATTAGAGAAAGAAAGAAAGAAAGAAAGAAAAACAGAGATAGAAAAACAGAAAAACAGAAAAACAGAGAAAACAGAGAAAACTATCAAAACAAATGAAAAGGGAAGGGGAAGGATAAAGTATACATTGTTATACTTTTCCTGTATTTACATAATCCTAGAAAACAACAACAATATACATGTGAGTGGTCTATAGTGAATCTACTTGTTGATCCATAAAAAGTAAAAGTAAAATAAAAAAGTAAAATAAAGAGCTTACATTAAAGTCAAAACTGGCATCCAATTGACAAAATGAGTGAGAGAGTAGTTCCTGTGCTGTAGGTCGTTGCCTTGGATCACTGTTGGATAGATGGACTTGAGGGTTATTTGACAGTTGCATTGAAGAGATACAAATAGACTGGATACTCTCTATATAAAGAGTGAACTTGTAACTTGCCTTTGTAAACATCGACTGAGAAAGTCTTTGCCTTGCTCTGAGATCGATTCTGGAATACTGGGTGCTTTAAGACAGCCAAGCTAGAAGAAACAGACATGAGCAGTTATTTCATAATGAAATATAGAATATAAAGTATGAAATATGTTATTGTCACTTACATTGTAAAGAGTGGCGATTTGACTAAAGGCAATCCATGGTCTTTGGCCAGTTATCATTTCAATGACAGTGCATCCTAAACTCCAAATATCTACTTTGGCACTGTAAGGCTCATTCTTGACTACTTCAGGTGCCATCCTATGATATTTGAAACCATTGTTATGGCAATAGTGGTAGTGGTAGTGGTAGTATCAGTAACCATAACAATATCAGTAGCCATAGCAACAATAGTAACAACAACAAGAAACAGTAAGTAACAGCATTATAAAAATAGATTCTACTTTACCAGTAAATAGAGCCTCTCAAAGACATGCGTGAATTGGCATCATAGGCTTCATGATAATCGTTCTTCTTTGATAATCCAAAATCTGATATTTTGCACACCCCATCGACCTCCACAAGAATATTGGCTGCCTTGATGTCCTTTTTATATTTATACATTTATATATCATGCACCCACACTAAGCTTACTCTTCTCATAGATCAATGAACAACACTAAAACTTACTCTATGCAAGATATGCTTTGAATGCAAATACGCCAGCCCAAGCAAGATTTGTCGTGTAAAATACCGTGTCAGACGTTCATCAAATCCACCTTGCAATGCCAACCGACTCGCAATACTTCCACCAGACACATACTCCAGAAAGATATGGACCATATTATCATTTTTATCCTCACCATACCCTAAGTACTGTACAATATTATCATGTTCCAAGTCTCGCAACAAGACCATCTCCTGATGAAGAGCATGGACCATGTCTTTTTCATGGACATTGAGTCTTTCGTGCGGAGAACAGAGCTCCACCTGCTTGACTGCCATCACATCCCCCGTATCAATGTTAAAGGCCAAATACACTCGGCCAAACGACCCCTTGCCCAGCAACTGTCCACGAATCCACTGGACTGCCTTGTGGTGGCTGGTGGCCTCAGGATCAGTGTATTTGGGCTTGACTTGGACGAGGAGCTTGTCCCACAGCTTTGTGCTCTTGCGACGCAGCAGTGTGCCGTCGTGTGGAGAGGTGGCCAGGTAGTTGCGGGTGGCTTGTTGGGCTCGTTTGCGGATGGATTGAGTGCCTTCCAACGGGGACATGACTTGAAGGTCAAGGTCGTTCTTGTCAAAGTAGTGTTCCATGTGTTGGCAGACGACAGTAACGGGGGGACGTTCTCCCCAGTACTCAGAGGTGCGTGGTTTCCGTGGTGGGATGGCCCAGAATCCTGCATCAGGGGGTGAGATGTGGATGGCGGGTGTGGAGAGAGTAAAGGTGGAGGAGAGAGTGGAGGAGGCTGTGGTAGGAGGAGGGCTTGTGTGAGGTAGAGCAGGTGTGGGTGAGTGGGTGTCGGTATGGGTGTTGATGGTGGAGGAGAGAGTGGCTGCTGCTGTGGTGGAGGTGGACAAGGAAAAGGCAGAAGAGGGGGATGAGGAGCTGGAGGAGCTAGTGGAGGAGGAGCTAGTGGAAGAGCTAGTGGAGGAGGAGCTAGTGGAGGAGCTAGTGGAGGAGGATGAGTTGGTGGTGATGGTGGTGGCTGTTGCATTGTCACTCTTGTAGCATGGTGCTTGGGAATAAGGATGTACGGAAATAGTGCTGGTATCGGTATTTACAAAGGCATCCTCAAGGGTATAGGCCTGTGTAAATGTAGGCACAAAGCTATCGGCAAGAGGAGGATGAGAAAGAACAACTGTCACCTCTCGTGGCTGAAGCTGGGAGGGTGGTTGGGGAATCATACATAGAAGGTAGGGACTGGCGTCTTCGTGGACTACTGACAAGAGAGTAGGTGTGTCTGAAGGTGAGGTGTCCAATTCTGGAGTAGTATGGGCTTGTTCAGTGTCAATGGTGAGCACTCTAGGTGTAGTTTTGCGATAGTTTTTTTGGACAAAGATGCGCTGCGGAGTAGAGGTATCAGTAGTCATTGAACAAAGATGAACCAATTCATGGGATTCCAAGGGAGTGTCTGCATCCACAAGCAAGAAGAAGAACAGTAGAAACAAATTTAAAATCAAAAAGAAGATAGAATAAAGGGGAAAGCAAAAAGGCATAAGTGTACTTGTACTTCTTTTACTACTTTATGCAGTGGATGAAAATAATAATCCTTTTCTTCTTTATATATATATATACCCCTCCCCTCCCCCCCTCTCTCTCTCTCTCTTTCTCTCTCTCCACACTTTTATAAATATATATATAAAATTACCTGGATAGGGTCCATTTTCATGCAGATAGATGTATGCATCACGATCACCTGTCCATTGAAGTACATGTAGTATTCTGTCTTTCACATTGTTTGCAGTCCATACATCTGAAGCATCCATACTATGCCAGACCTCTTTATCACCTGTCACTTGTACACGTGTTTCCTATACAGAGAGTGATGAGCTAGTTAGTTCCTATAAGAGGTCCCCTATCTCTATTTCTATCTCTACCAAGAGGCTTTATTACATTGACTCGGCTGTGGACGGGTTCAAGGGACCAATGCGAGTAGTGCTCCCACAAAGGTTCCCCAATGTCACTGGAGAGACTTCTTCTCTTGGACAGAGTGGGCCCACTGTGATGTAGATCCATCTCTTGGGACATAAGAGAAGGAAGTTTCCAACTGGGTGCAAAGAGGGAGTTTCTGAACAGAGGGAATGTATCCATAAGACAGGATGCTGCACAAATATCCCTTTCAGAATCTTCACACATAGTGGTAGTGGTAGTGGTAGTAGTGGTGGTAATGGTGGTAGTAGTGGTAGTAGTGGTAGTAGTCGTGGGTGGATCTTCTTCTATGATGGCTACATGATTATTATTTTTATTATCTCCCACAAGTGTTCGTATAGTAGTGTTAGTTATTGTGTTGATGATCGTAGTTACAGTAGTAGTGATCTTTGCATTGCCATTGGTAGTGGTGGTAGTATTTGTAGTATTGACAGTAGTGGTATTACTGCTGCTGCTGCTATTACTGCTACTGTCTCTATTGTGACGGCTGACATTGGTATTGGTATTAGCATTGGTATTGGTATTAGCATTGGTATTGGTATTAGCATTGATATATGCATTTGTATTGGTATTGGCATTAGTATCAGCATCGGTATTATCACTGGTATCATTGATATTATTGCTACTGATACTATTGGTATGTGTATTGGTTGTTGTGTTGGTTGTTGTTGTTGTGGTGGTGGTGGTGATTGTATTTGTTGTTGTATGGCTTGTGGTAGTAGTAGGAGCCACTGTACTTTGACTCGTCTCTAGTGCAAAACAGTCGGGAGGAGGAGAATGAACGGGGGAAGGACCAGGCGAGCCAAATGCCAGAGAAGAGACATGCGTATCTGAACAGGTACTTTCAGGCGTATGAGGGCCTCGAGTGACACGAACATTTGTATCAATGAAGATCTGCAAAATTACAATATGAATCTCTGCTTTATATAGATAGTATCTTACACTGGCTATAGTGTAACAAGCGGGTAGACCCAAGCTTCGTATGGCATTGAGGAGACGACGTCGTTCAGCATAGGTAGTGATAGGCCGTGGCAAAATCAACACCAACTCAGCAAGCGTAATTTGAAAAAAGCGTCTGCCACATATTTCGTAGGCTAGTGAGGATAAAAGAAAGAAGGATTCAGTGATGAAGTCTCCCAAAAGGCCTCTTCTCTATAACTTTCTCTCTATCATTCTCTCTATCATTCTCTCTATCATTCTCTCTATCATTCTCTCTATCATTCTCTCTATCATTCTCTAATGGCTGTTGTTGAGGGAGGAGAGGACTGGTGCTATTGACTAAAGATGGAGTGGTGGTGGTGGTGGCAGTAGCATCTTTCTTTTTCTTTTTCTTTTTCTTTTTCGTAGAGTCAAAAGAGGCAAAGGAGATCTATGGCCATGGCTACATAGAAAGGCAATTACCTCGGAAATGGGAAGAAAAGGCCCCCCAGCCATTGTCGTGAAGCCAACAAGTCACCTTTTCTTGATTCCAGTGGTGGATATATTCACTGCCTAGACGGTGGCCCAAGGCTTCCATAGTAGGGGTTTGTCGGATCATGGTAGCACAAATTGAACAATGCACAAGTGCAACTGAGATCCACAGTCAATGTGACTACACAAAATATGGAAAGAAAGAGAAAAAGGCAATAAGTAGAAAATAGTAAGACAAAAGAAGAGGAAAAGAACCTGAAAAAAAAAGAGAGATAAAAATACAAAATGCCTTCACTAGTGACGTAATGATATATGCATGGAGACAAACAAGAGGTTGTATTGAGAATGAAGGGACTTATGTACAAATTTTTATTTTCACTCAACGTCACCAGTGCGAGCTACGCCTTCACTGATCCACACGACCGTGCCTTTTCGCAGTTCCTTTTGCCATAAAACGCCTCTGTACTGGAATGTCCAGAAGCTCCAGAAACAGATCATGACCAGGCCACCCATGGCACTGACAGACAGCAGCTTCATGATCCCAGGACATGCCAGCAGGGAAGACAGGGGAAAGCCGTCCATGTGTGCCAGTGCCAGATACACCAGTCCCCACAGTGCGCCAGTGCCGAGAAGACACCACACTCGAAAGGCCACCCACCGCCACTGGTAGGGTGTGACTGGGTCATTGGGATAGTCTAGACGACTGACGAACTCCCATACGATGATTCCCCATGCATTGCGTCTCTCCAGCATCAGCAGCCAGAAGCAGGTGGTGGTGGGGTGGTAGAGATCAATGGAGAGTCGCTCACTAAACACAAAGGTACTGAGGAGCCAGCCTGTCCAGTAGAGCCAAGTGCCATACACCACACAGAGACGCTCCAGCCACAGAAGCTCAGAGACATGTCCAAGGAGGTGGGTGAGATGGAAGAGAAGATGGAAGAGAAGGAACACAGGGGGAAATGTGTGTGTCCAGGGTGGATGGACGATAAGGCGGTGTCCATTGAGGAGGATGGTGGACAAGGTGAGCAGATAGGTGAGAGGAGTGTAGGAAATGCAGCTTAGAATGTCAGTCACAATAGAGAGAGAAAAGGAGGAGGTTATTCATGTCGATTCGTTGGTAGCAGCACCGCCTCTCATAGACAGAGCAGGTGGTGGACCTGGGAAAGAAAGGGCTTACATTGTACGAGTACTTCTTAGTAAGGGAACAGAGTCACCCCGCTTTTCGTTGGCAGTCAGACGTGGTTGACAGGCAGTGTACGGAGAAAAGGACTGCCAATGGGAATTGGGAGGGCAGAAACAAAACGTGTGTTCGTATCTTGCCATTCACAACAACAAAAGACGCATCAATGACTAGAAGGAAATAGAAAAGAGGAAATAGAAAAGAGAGAAAAAAAAGAGAGAAAAAAAGAGAGAAAAAAAGAGAAGAAAAAGGGAGCTTCATTAACACGTGAATTTGGTGTAAATGTGTGTGTGTGTAAATGTGTGTAAATGTGTGTAGATGTGTGTGAATGTGTGTAAATGTGTGTAAATGTGTGTAAATGTGTGTAAATGTGTGTAGATGTGTGTAAATGTGTGTAAATGTATGTGTGTAAATGTGTATAAATGTATACGTGTAAATGTGTGCAAGTAGGTATGCCTTTTAAGTAGAAAGAGAGAAAGTGGGGCGGAACTGGAATGAACCCACAACAACAAGTCATCAGCCATAGAAGTAGTAACACACACAGCCTATCAGAAAGAGAGAAATAAGCAGAAACAGACCAAAAAAGACTAAAAAAGGAGAGTGGGTGAGTTACATAAGAGCTGAGATCAAGTACTTCCTTAGTGTTACCATGGTAACTCTGCTTTTTGGGGTTGTTCTTTTGGGTGTTCTTTTGGGTGTTCTTTAATAGTACACGCGTGAAAAGAGTGCTTCTGCTTTCTTTTTATCCTTACGAGATGTCTTGGATAGAGGTTGATCCTTCTCATAATGAAATAAGCAGTCACACACCCACTTACATTAATACACCTACATACATCTTGTTGTTTTCTCTCTTTCTCTTTCTGTTTTAGAAATAAAGTTATCTTAATATAAGAAAGAAAGATTCCCGATTCATGGGAGTCCATTCTCTGAGATGAATTCCATATGCTGAAGATGTCCTTTACTGCCATTCTGCCTCTTCTTGCCTCTTCTCCTTCTCTTTCCCCCTGTCCACCTGCTCCTTCTTTCTGCTCCCTTTTTCTTCTTCCTCTTCCTCTCTCTCTCTCATTTCTTCCTCTTCCTCTTCCTATCATCTCATTTCTTCCTCTTCCTATCATCTCCCTTGAACCAACACCTTCTTCCTCCTATCCGCCACTCTACATGAAGCTCACTGTGGTGCTGTTCCCCCTCCTTGTTCACTCCCTGTCCCATGCACATGCCTACCCCCTCGAGCGTAGAGACAATAGTGGCTCGGGTACCTTTTATGAAGTAGGCCTCGGTTCATGCGGCGAGTCCAACACAGACAGCCAATTGGTGGTGGCCCTGAGTTCCATCCTCATGGAAGAATCCTACTGTGGTAAGAAGATCAAGGCTACCAGTGGCCACCATTCTGTGACTGCGACTGTGGTCGATAACTGTCCTGGATGTGATGTGTACGACATTGACCTTAGTCCTGCTGCCTTTGAGAAGCTTGCTAGCCTAGATGTTGGGAGACTGTCTCTCCAATGGAGTTTTGTGTAATAATGATAATAGTGATGATAATAGTGATAGTGATAGTGATAATAGGGGGAGAGAGGGGCTGGGATTCTTTATTAGCAGTATCTGAATTCAACAATTGGACCTCCAACCTGAGTTATTTCAGGAAGAGAGATTCCTAAATCAAATGTCTTTGCAAATACAATCTTATAAATTGTCTGTACATTAATGGATTCTGCTGCAGAACAGAAAATAAGGGGGGCTTTCATAGCACGGGCGAATTTCCTTGCCTTTATGATAAGTCCGTGGTGGAGAGAGATAAGAGTGAGGAAATAAGGCATTACAGAAAAGTACGAGTGAGTTCAACAGTACACTGCACAAGTGGGTGGCCCATGGGAGTGGCAGTGTAAAAGATACATTACCTGACGTGTGACTTCTTCATGGTCTTCCGGTGAAGAGTGCACAAACTCATCGTACTTTGTACCAATGAGAAAAGGTTGTGCCATCTTATAGACAGCAGAAAGACAAAACATGTCGGTGGATGATTCATGCATAATGGACACTTACCTTGTTCAATCCCCGGCCTTGACGGTACCATTCCTTGACACTGTTGAGGGTAGATTTACGGGTAAGATCAAACATAAACAGGATAGCATGGGCATCATTACTAACAAGAGGCAGCATACTAAGAAACTCCCGCTGGCCTATACATGCAGCAGTCGATGGGAATAGGATCCAATTGAGTTGAGCTGGGACTGCTTTTTCCCCACACTAGCATACTCCATCCCGCTCGACTGACCTCCTAAATCCCAAATGCTAAAAGTGACTTCTGTGCGTCCCTCGGGTCGATAGATCACTAGTGTCTTTTCCATAAAGTCAACTCCTAAGGACCAGTAGTCAATATCGATAGCAGTGCATAGAAGCCTCTAAAATAAAACATAAAGCTGACCTAATGTCTGTGTGTATTCTGTTTCATAGTGGCCATCGACATATTTCACCATCAAGGTTGTCTTTCCAATCTGTGCATCTCCTACAATTCCTACTTTGATGACATAGCTGTGGTTGGGATGGGATAGGTTAGGGCCTACTGACGAGAAGAACCCTTGTCGTTGCTGCAGACACCACACATTACCTTGCCATGGGAGGGGATTCTGTATAGGCAGAGTTCATTGACATTGTTTTGGTACTCATAAAGGAAAGGAAAAAGAAGAAAGGAAAAAGAAAGGAAAAAGAAGAAAGGTCCCGTTCTCTTGCTTGATAGATTTCCTTTTTATTCCTATGAACAATCAACCTTTGTCTGCTTTGCTATTCAACTCTTTACCGATAGTTCAATGAATAACAAAGGAAAAAGAAAGAAGAGGCGTCCTATTTTACTAACATTGGTCTCATTCTAATGTAGTTGCCTTATTTATCAGTAATACGTGTCTTTCAACACAAAGAGAATAGAGTTGATATATCTACTCATTAAAAGAGAAAAGAGATCCACAAAAAATGTTGATTATTGAACAGATTCAGTATTCGATTCTACCTCACCAACGCAATTTATTAACGCTCTTAACGCTCATAATTAATAAATGGATCTAATAAATGAGTAGATGAGTAGATGAATAGATGAGTAGCTCAATAGTTTAATAGACGGTTTAATAGCTCAATAATTCAATAATTCAATAGCTCAATAGATAAACACACCAGACGATAGAAAAAATTACTGTGTAGAATGACCTTTCACTTGTTCTTTGATAAGAATCAACTCTTGTTCCAACCGTTGACGCTCTGTCCTTTCAACCTGCAACAATGCTTCGAATGTATGACGCATCTTATCGACCTCATTCGACAGATAATCAAGATGCTCCTGAACATTGGAGAACAGTGGACGTGTCTTGATGTCGAGTGTCCTGGTAGGAGAAGGCATAGGAGGAATCTCACCCCCACCACCTGCTTGTAGGATAGAAGGAAGAGCCGGCATAGAGCGACGTGGCACAGGTGGGGGAGACAAGGGCACCTCGCTGCTTTGGGAGGGAGTGGGATGTCCTTTATGGAAGGATCCACTGTCTGCTGCAAGACTTGTTGGGCGTGAAGAAGCTATCCCAACCCCAGCATGAGTTCATTAGTCTTCCTCCTCCTCCTCCTCAACAGAACACTGCTGTTCAACACACACTTACTTGTCACTGCCCTTGCCAGCACTTTGGGAGGACGTGCCATGGGAGGCAGTGCCTTTTTTTCTTCCTTTCCAGGAGGAGGGGTGGGTCTTATGGGTTTAACAGGATGCTCTGTACTACTGAAGGATCTGGGCGTAAGGGGAGGTAGATCCGGAGATGTCATTTGGACAGAGGGCACTCTCTTGTGGCTTCTTCCTATGGACATGGACATAGGGCGTGTAGGTGTGGCAATGGGTAGGGTGCGAGGGATGTCGGGTCGTGTGGAGAGCAAAGAAGAGGGTCGTGTCGTGACAGGGACAGGAGGTGGGCGAGGCATGTCTGTGTATGTGTTTGTGTCTGCAGGTGTGTTTATATCTGCGTCTGCATCTGCATCTGCATCTGCATCTGTGTTTGTATCTGCATGAAGAAGTGTAGGAGGACGAGAGCGTGTAGGCCGCTGGGGTGGTTCTTGGATGATCTGTACAAATTCAGCAGGGAACGTACCGTACTGGCCTTGTTCATTTGTGCCTGTCCACCATGCAGTGTCTTCTTTCTCTTTTATTGTAATGTATTCTCCTCGTATAAGTTTAATTTCATCTAATGGACACGTATTTATGTTCATATTGAGTATTCTTCTAATGCACTGGAATATATTACCTTGCTGTGTAGGTGTGTAATCATGCAGTACCATGGCCTTGAGAACAACAGACAGTGGTAATGGTGCCTGGGGTGGTGGTATGTCTGTAGTCTAATAATATAGTGATGTAAGTCCATGGACTGACCAGACATGTCTCTTTCTTTGCTTTACATGGTCTTGTTCTGGCCTCATTGTTGAGCCTCTCTTTGATAGAAATCCACCAGCCAAAATACTACCAATGCCTCCTTTCTTGACACCATACGCTGCTAATTTGAAACTATCTTTTACAGAATGAGAACAATAGGGCCTATTATTAAATGGTCTTCTCTTCTCTTTTGTAATGATAGTAATGAAATAGCACTTACTTGTAGGTTCTTCATAGTCTGTGGCCTCAGTAGAGACAGCGGCTGTTGGTGGTGGTGTCTTTTTAATGAGTGTGAATGTGAATGTGAATGTTATTATTATTATTATTATTATTATTATACATATACATATACATATACATATACATATACATATACATATACATATACATATACATAGATAGAATAATATCCCCTATGAAAATAGATGCACTCGCATACAACTTACTTCTCTTCCCCTTTCTTCTCTTGTCTGGCCTAAATCAATCCATTAAATTAGAATGGATAGATAGGTAAAAGATATTTCTGTCTTTCTTACCTTTGCTGGACTCCTTCTCTAGAAACTAGTGCTGTAGGTTCAATGCCATTGAATGTATGTGTGGGTGGATGGGTGTGTTTCTCCTTACATTGCTGGGTACCATACCACTCTGGCCATTGTCTGCTTGGACCTGCCACCAGTCTGCGTGGCTAGAGTCCAACACACGTACGACTTGGTCGGATTTTAAAGACAGTTCGTCGTCTTGCTGTGCATCGTATTGGTGATGGGCTCGGTAATAGTGGCCTATCTCGAGTGGTTATTCTATATGGAACACATATGGAACAAGAGTCTAATGGAGGGTGGCTATGGTTGTTTGCAAGCATAATGAATTACCTAGCATAATAGAGTGTATTTTTGTAGGTGTGGATAGAAACTAGACAAGTTAACTAGCCAATACTAAGAGTGCAGCTGTGTGAGCAGTTTGTGTAGGCAGTGACAGTGGTTGGACACTTGATTAGAGGAGAAGACTGAGTATATATATGTATTTATATTTATATATTTGTATATTTGTATGTATATATGTATTTGTAAATAGACAGACAGATGGACAGGCTTCTGCTTATAAATAATAAAGAGGAAGATTTCCTTCTTTTTTGTCTTTTTGCCTTAAGAAAAGAGAGAAAGAGAGAAAGAGAGAAAGAAGAAATGCCCACGCACAGACTGACTGCGCCCAACATAGGAGGGTGACTCTCTATAGAAAGAACACTCTTCCAAGCGACGCCTCCCCAAAAACTATTTAGCCAGTCCCAATACAATTGCACTGAACCGAGCCGGACTCCACTCCACTCCACTCCACTTTAGTGCAGCAAAGAAAAGAAAAAAAAAAAAAGAAAAAAAAAGAGACCCTCTTATTGGCATAGAAGAGTGTGTGCGAATAGCTTACACTTAGCCTACACCTTTGACCCTTACGAGTGGAACTACAGGCACAGACACAACCACCACTACTACTGCTACTGCTACTGCTACTGCTACTGCTACTGCTACTGCTATCCACCAAGTCACAGCGATAAACAAAGAGACAATGGAAAACACTTCACCTGTAGAAGATCATCTTGCACACCTGCACACTTCCTCCATGGAAGACAGTGAGGTAGACACTCATGTTCAGTGGATCCAAGACAATACCCGTCCTTCTCTCTGGCAGCACAGAGGCACTTCCTCAAGCGAGCACTGTCAAGCACGCAGAAGGTATTCCTGCTGCTCTTGTTTTATTGCTACCACTCCTCCCTTATTTTGCTATGTTTTCTTCTCTCTTCTGTGTTTGTTTATTAAATATTAATGATAGTCTAGCAGCTTATAGTCAAGACGTAGGACTTCATAGCACCCATATTCGCCCTACAGAAGATATCTTCAATGCCAATGATCCTCGTATTAAAGAAGTGTGTAGTGGAATAGTCCACCTATCTATAAAGAGAAAAGAGAAAAGTAACACTGTAGCTACAGGATATCATTGGCATTATTATGCAATACCTACAAGACGAAGGCTATCATACTGCACAGGCTGTGTTGTATGATGAGACCAATGTCAAGTGGAAAGAGAGAGAAGAACGCACAGTAGAAGCTAAGCGTCTGAAGAAAGCCATTCTAGGTACTGGTAGTTTGTAGATAATATATATATATATATAAAAAGAAACATCAAGGACTCCTTATCCTTCTTCCTCTTCTTCTTTTATACTGACTGTACATTGCCCAACAGATGGCGACTGGCAAGAGGTGGAGAAGTTGTGTACAAAACCACTTGTCAAACATCATCGCTCTTTTCTTTATTCTATATACAAACTACAGTACTTGGAATACATTGAGCGCCGTGAAATGCAAAAGGTAAACAATGGAACGACATGCATCCCTCATCCACTGTGTATTTGTATGTGTTTAGGCATTTACCTTTTTAAACAAACGACTGAAGCCACTGGAGCATCTTCAGACCAACCCAAATGAGTTCAAGGACTTGTGTTATTTGTTAACTGCCAAATCCATTCATGAGGCAGCCAGTTTTAAGAATTGGGAGGGTGTTATGGCAGCAAGGTAAGAGATATCCATCTATAGAGAGAAAGTGTCTGATGTGGACCCTGTCTTCCTCTTTACTTAGAGAGAGTTTGGCAGAACAGTTGCAGAATACACTTGATTTTGAAACAGCAGACCGTGCAGGTAATTCATTCTACCCATACCTTGATAGAGTATCTATCTATCTATCACTAGAGAGAGAATACACGATAGATACATGGCATTGTCCCTCATTCTTCTTCTTATCAGGCAACCGTTATATCCCACCTGATCGATTATTGACTATGCTGCGTCAATCTGTTGCTTACCAAATTGAATTCTCCCGCTACCATCCCAAGATTGCTCCTGCTGTGAATTCGTAAGTAATTTCTTCCTTGGAGAGAGAGAGAGACTATCCACTGTCAACTTACTCTATTTATATATATATGTATAAAGACTACTGGAAAACTATACAAGTTTTGTGATTCCCAATGCTGTTGGTACGACTTTTCAAGGACACCAAAGCAACATCAAGTGTGTTGAGTTCTTAGGAGAAGAAGGTAGACACGTTGTTTCTGGATCAAGGTAGGCTCTACTGTCTTGGCTCTATTAGACATTAGACATTAGACATGAATCTATTTCTCTTTCTCTTTTGCTTACTCTGTTGGTGATATGTATATAAAGTGATAATACTCTGCGTATATGGGACACACAGACCCAGGAGTGTTTGGAGACCATGGAGGGCCATCGATCAAGACTATGGGGGTTATCAAGCACAGTGGGGGGTGATTACATTGCTAGTGCAAGTGGAGATGCCACCGTTAAAGTAAGTCTTGTTGAACATTAACACCAGCATGAACACTGTTTCTTTGGTGTCATTAGATATGGAGTGTAAAGAATGGCAAAGCAAGTTGCTCCACTACTTTGGAAGGCCATGCCGGTGATGTTTACTCTGTTTGTTATCATCCCAGCGAGGTATATCTAACTTTATATTTCTATCTAGAGTGTCGATACCAAAGACTCTATTTCTTACATTTACTTATTAATCGATTCTCTATCCTCACTCTTCCCGCCATAATAATAATATAAGAATCATGTAGTGACAGGTGGTTATGATAAATCAGTACGGCTGTACGATATCAACACAGGCACAGTGGTAAAGACCTTTATGGGCCATCAGTTGGCAGTGACCAAGACCATTTTCAATCCTCTGGGTAATCTGGTGATCAGTGGATCCAAAGACAACACCATCAAGTTCTGGGATATTGTGTCTGGACTGTGCATTCGTACAATCTCTTCTCATTTGGGAGAGGTCACTTCTGTGGATATTAATTCCAGTGGGACCATGCTTCTCAGTAGCTCCAAAGACAATTCAAATAGGCTGTGGGATGTTCGCATGGTAAAAGAATAAGAAAGAGAAAAGGAGAGAAAAGGAGGGATCCTTTGTCTATGAAAATAACACTTATTGTTTTATTTGTCAGGTCATTCCTATTCGTAAACTCAAAGGCCATCAGAACACATCCAAGAACTTCATAAGAGCAAGATTTGCTGATAATAATCTTATTGTGGGAGGATCAGAGGTAGACTTCTTGTTGAGAGAAAACGGAACATAACATGGACCCAATGGTGTATAGGATAGCAATGTTTATATTTGGGATCAGGCCACAGGTGAAGTATTACAGAAGCTGAGAGGTCATTCTGGTGTTGTATATGAGGCAGCATGGAATGCTAAACAGAGTATGTTGGCAAGCTGCAGTGATGATCAGACAGTGAAAGTGTGGCTTTACGATGAAGATGTGAGTTATATTTGAACAAAACAGACTCTTATACACTGAACCCATAAGGTGCCTTTGGATGAATGATATGTGAGAGAAGATCCTGTGGATAAGAGATTCTTCAGTGGAGAATAGAGTGGAGAATAGAGGATGAGATTGGAGGATGTATAGAGTCAAAGAGAAAGAGAAAAAAGGACTACACTCTAATCCACTATTATAGAATCATAATAAAAGCAGCTAACATAAAGAGTTGCTCGTGTTTCTATTTATTTATTTATATTCTTTACCAAAGATTGAATATAAAAAAGAAATAAGATGAACATATAAAATGACCTGAATTATCAGATAGACTCTCTTCTCTGAGTACAGCCTTCTTCTTCACTCTTTCTGCTTGCCAAGAAAAGCCTGACTAACTAGAAGAACAGCATGGACATAATAAAACACTGTATGTATTGTACAAAACACTCTTTTCTTTATTGATAGAATGTTGGAGGTCTATATGTATAGAATTCATGAAGTTATAGTCATAGAAAAGTATGGAATGAAGAGAAAGAAGACTAACTAGGAATTAGAAATGGTTCTATTTCAGGTGAGAATCACTTTAAAAGAACTCAAGTACGGAATTGCAAGTACATGTTGATAATAAGTGCGCAGACCAAGAGAGTACAGAGCACCACAGGGCCCCAAAGGTCATCATAGCGACCTTCACTATGGTGATTGATCATCCAAGCACGCTTCTCAAATTGATACAGGGCATAGATGGCCACGGCAATAGCAAGGCCAATGAACAGACCACCCATAATACGGGAGATATTGTCCTGTCCCATATTCAGCAGACTCAGAGCCACAGACAATAGCAGAGCACAGAACTGCAGCCAGGAAATAAATGTTCGTTCGTTGGAGAAGAATGTCTTTGGCTCCAGCTTGAGTTTCTTTGTTTTGGGCTTCTTTGTCTTTTCCTCCTTCTGAGCTTCTTCATCAAATACTACTGGTGTGCCCAGTTTGCTGTCCTTCTTTCCACGCAGATTGGATTCACTTGACATGGCAGACATACTTCCGTTATTTGAAGGAAATGACTTGCTTGTAGGAACAGGTGTATCATAAACATCCTGACGCTTCTTGTTCTTGCGTGAAGACAAAAGATCATTGTCCAACAAAGGCTGGGTTGTAGTAGACACATGGCTGCTGTCACTTCCCTTCCTCCTTGAAAAGTCAACATCAGAATATGGATCCACTTTCTTGTTCTTTTTGTTCTTTTTGTTCTTGCCATTGTCCTTGTCAGTATTGAAGACAGGTTGCCATGCAGCAGCAATATGCTCATCCACATCCAAAGAACGTCTTGAAGAAGGCTCGGTGGAATTCAAAGGTAAGGATTCTGGTTCTTCGTATAGGATCTCATCACTTCCTTTGATCTTTTCTTCAATCATGGCACGACGGTATTTACCATCAATCAGAGGCTTGAAGCTGAGAGAGCGAGTGAGTCCAGTATTCTGACTACGCACTCTACGAATATCACTCTTCATTTCCGTCAACCACCAAGGCAAAAGAGGAAGCTTCTCGCGGTAAAAGTGACTGGCACCATGGAGATACTTGGAGAATCTGGGGACTTCATGCACCAAATGACTCTCAATGAGCTTCGTAAGCCATGTAGGAGGCTTTTGTCCAAGATGTGTCTGGAGTTTGGTTTCTAGCACAGCATAAGGGAATCTCAGAATATCGGCTTCTGCAACATAAGTGAAGGGATGATCAATACGCACATCATTGCGGCGCCAGTGGTGAGAGGGGAAACGGCGCATTTGGCCGTCTGTGTGGTCTTCACGAATAAACGTGAGATCTGTGTCCAATGAAATACGGAGTTTCTGATCATCAGGAAGCTGAAATGCAGTACGGTTGTAAAAGACACGCAGCATGGGCTCCAGTAACTTATTTCGAAAAGAGGTTTGTACACCTTCGGCAATAAAGTGAACGTCCTTTACAGCAGCCTCGTCTGTATTGGAGGAGCGCAATTCCTGGGCAATATGGTCTGCGGTGTAGGTGTTGTCTACAAAGGCATTAACTTTGGGTTCGTCGATACGGAAGCGATCCTTGACAGAGGCGCCGTCCAACCAAGTAGCGTGATGTGTTTTACGTTCAATAAACACGCTTTTGGACTCAAAAGGTCCGTACCTAATAACAAAACAATAACAAAAAGGGGGTCCATAAAGGGAGACAAAGTTCAGTACATCATATCACCAAGCTTTGCTTTGTATAGTCTAGCGATTGGGACATTACCAACGGAATCGGATGGCTTCTGCCATTTCATCTCTCTGTAATCTACCCGCATACAAATCCAGGTTCTGATTGTCATAGTAGATACTGGACACTGCTGAGTCTGAGGGCTCCCACTTCTTTGACTTGTTGAACACAAGCACAGGCAAGTGCAACATAATAATAGCCTTGACCTCTGTAATGTTATCAGGATGAATCCAGTACTTGGCTGTAGCACGCTCAAATGCATTCTGGTCGCCACCCGAGGCACTGTTTCCAGGCGACTGTTGGCCTCTGTTGCGGCAGATGTCATGCAGTGCTGATATGTACACAATCGCCACATCAAATCGCTGTTTATCCAATGACTTTTCTCTCAATTTCTGAACATAATCTTGCTTGAGGTTCAACAGTGTCCAGCGGTCGTGCTTTTTAAGGATCTTTTGGATGGCCATGTAATTCATTCGTGTGAATTTAGAGAGATCATTGACATCAAACAATATCTCTGTCAAGGTCTCATCCATAAGGCTGTAGCTGGCATCACTGTTCACAGTCTGGCTCTTTTGCAGGGCTTGGATTGTGCGTTCACAGTATAAAATGCGGGCATCAATTTCAGATAATTTGGCATTGATAAAGTCGTATACTTTGGTAAGTTCATTGTCAAGGAGACCCACAAAGTCAGCTTCGTCTGCATCTGTCCAGATATGATTTTGGGTACGTGTCTTTAATTCTTGCTTAAGTACTTCATAGGCAACATAAGAGAGACGCCAAGGGGCGAATATATTTTCTTGTAATTCAACGCCGTATTTCATTACTGATGTTCTGTTTTATATGTTTATATTTATATAATTATATGGATATATATGGACAGATAGGGTGTGCTATGTAGGTTTGTACGTAAGAAAGTAGAGACAAGGGGGAGAAGAGGAAGAGGAAGAGTAAGAGAAGGGGGGAAAATAAGGCAATCTGGTTCTATGGTCGAGTTTTAATACTTTTCGTTGTTATGAAAAAGTGCCAAATTTGAGGATGAAATCGGACAATAAGAAAGGGAAATGAAGTTGGCACCTATTTATAACCCTTTTTTTTTTCTTTTTTTTTCTTCTATTCTTTTGATAGTTCCCTTCTTTTCATTCTTTTATTTGTGGTGCCCTATAAGAGAGCTCTATCCTATCATTTATATCAGTTTAACCATTGTCGTCCACTAGTCAAAATGAGCCTACTTGTGGAGGCTAGAGAATGGATAGGTAGACACTTACGAATGAATTTAGAAGTCTATAAGATGGGCTGAGTGGAAGTAGGTTTTAGGCTGTAGGAAATTTGTTAGTAAGGCTGGGTAAATTAGAATGGTCGTACAACCTGATACGACCAATGGCATAAAGATGTAGGACTTGCACCAAACATCACACCTCCTGCCTTAAATGATGCCTATCCATTCTACTCCACTCCACCATTTCATTCTTCACAGCCTAAACTTGTTTTTCTACTTCCCGCCCTTCTCTCTGTCTCTGTCTCTGTCTCTGTCTCTGTCTCTCTGTCTCTCTGTCTCTCTCTCTTCTTGTTGCTATAGAAACAAGAGTGACTAGAGAAGATTCAAGAAAAGACTCTTCTAGTGAGGAGAAAAGATATAAATAAAGATGTATCTGTATGTATAAATATGTATAAATATGTATAAATATGTAATTAAGTAGGTAGGTAGGTAAGCAAGTAGGTAGGTAGGTAGGTAGGTGAAAAAAAAACCCTTTATCTGTGTGAACACACAGCTACAGCTCTAAATAAGAGAGTACTCTTACTATTAAAGTTCCCCCACATATAAAGAGAGACTGACTATAAAACAATAGACTTTTTATTATTATTAACTGAAAGAGGAGAGAGAGATATCTTAACAAAAAGTAAATAAATTCAATGTATTGGACACTGTAAATCTTAAACTCATAACTAAAGGTCTGATGTTTTCCATTGATTTTCTCTCTCTCTCTTACTATCCTGTTTGAAATCTATCTTTATACAAAGACATTTTGAGACTAGTAACAGAGTCTCGTTTGGCCTTGGTAATGGCATCAAGACATAATAGGGAAGAAAAAAAAGAAATATCCAAAGAAAATCACTCTATTCTCTGTCTCTCTTTTTAAGGGTAAAAAAAACACAAACTGAGTCCATCTTTCCTTATACAAAGTGTTCTGTGATACAAGAAATAACAGCGCTTCAGTAGTAGGAAAGATCCCCTCTTTTCCTATTGCTTTATTTCTGTGAAGGCACAGGTGCAAGAGAAAACATGGAAGAGAAGAGATAAAAAGAGAGGGAGCAAAGTACACCACTTTAATATTTATGCACAAGACTAAATACAATTATTATCTTGTGTTTGGTAATAGAATAAGAGTTTGCAAGGAAAAATGGGTATAAAGTGTCACTCGTAATGGAATATTAAGAAAAGACTTCAAACAAGTCAATAACTTCTTGTATTAACATATAAAATTCTTATGACTGCAATTGTATTTATTACCATGCCAACCAATCACTTGTTCCCCTCTCACCTTCCTTTCTCCTTTCTCCTTTCTCCTAATGCAAAGAAATGACTAGCATCAAGCCATTGTCTGTGCATCCATAAAGAAGGTATACAAGATGTGCCACACTTTATTTTATTTTTATCTATATTTAAACATCTTATCAGCCAGCCTTCTTATTTATCTTTTAAATGACAAAAGACAAGGGCAAAAGGGCAAAAGGGCAAAAGGGCGAGCGGTGAATCAAGAGCTCATTCTGTTGTTATATTCATAAGCTAAAAATAAAGTGTTCTATAAAAAAATAAAATAACAAAAATCTTATTCCAAGGTGAGGGTTTTTTAAAAAGCTTAGTTTTATACCTGGCATGCATAAGTTTCTTTTGTTATTTGTGATCATTGTCTGAATAAGAATAGATTGTTATTGTTGTAGGTGGCTGTTGTTTCTTTAGGTTGAATCAACAAAAAAAAGGAGAGAACTCTACCTTACATACTAAAACACGTCACCAAGTATAAGTACTCTTTCATAGTCATGGTTTTTATTTAGGATTTCAATCTGAAGTCTGTCTGCAGATCTGGTGAGGATGCTTTAAAGGCCTTTCCACCTTGCACTATATCATCATTAGCAAGAAGATAGGTAGTAGTACATAAGGTATGCTCAGGTGCTACGTTGAACTAGAAAATTAAATAATAATAATAATAATAAATCAGGTCCTGACACAGATAGCTTGTGTTGTAAAAGGGAACAAATGTCTTATAAAGTGATAGAGACATGAAGTTAGAGAGTTGAAGAACAGAGAGACTAAGCCCAGAAAGCATTGTCCTACTAGCAGAGCGACGCTGTAGCTATCTCTTAATAAATAAAGTAGGGACTGAAATGATAATAAAAATAAAAAGCTAATATGTAAAGTACTAAGCATGACAGTTATGGATAGACAAGACAAGAAATGAGGGGCTCATGTTCATAAACACAAACATGTTGTAAATATAGATGAAGTGGGCATATGGATACATAACTATAAACATGGCTAAATAGGGGAGAAGCGTAACCGCTGAAAAAATGAAACACTCTTGATTACAGTAAGTAATTCCTTATCTCAATTTGCACTGTGGATTCAATAACAGGATGACGAACTTTATGAAAGCATATCTCCAGTCAAAGCCACAAATCCCAGTTTAGTTTTACCCACCACCCACCTAGATCCATGCTATAATTATAGATGGATACATACAAAAGTTACAACATTGAGGCAACGTAAGCGAGCAGTGCCATAGTCAGATTCTATTGTCATCGAAATCTCAAAATACTCTTTCCTTATCTTTACATGTGTTCCTTATTATCTATTTATTTGCTATTTGCTTTTTATGGCCAAGATATTACAAATTCATCAGTGATAATAAGATAAATTTTCTCTTCCAAGAAATTCACAGGTTTTATAGTCCTACAATAGTAAAAGCAAATCCACATAATAGGTACTGAGGAGAAATAAGCACTTGAAACTAAGAGTAGTCGTCATATTTAGCAATGAAGCGATAGTTTTTGAACACAAAAGATAAAAAAGAGAGATTCACACTTCATTTGTAATCTGAAATGTGATATTTAGTCTATGTTTTGCTGACATAACTTGAGCCAAACCTGGAATCTTATTCTCTTGTAAATACTATCTTCCATTGTGATTATTCATTATATGCACTAATTATAGAATTTCCTACGTCAATGCATAGAGAATATAGTATGAAATATTTATACAAAATAGTTGACTAGAAAATACCCGTAGAGTGCATGGCTATTTTTGGAAAATATCTCAGTCTGACAGCTCTATCATATGCGAATAAAAAAAAGTGCCAATAAAAAGATTCGGGTATATCATTCCATTCCGTTCAAACCCCAAAATATCCTACATCTGCCAATCATTTGCGAAAGAGACGTCTTATCATTTTAGAATACAGTTTCCCGAATAAGCTTAAAAGTGTTCAACTGGGTTAGGATCGAGCCTTTGTGCAAGCAAAAATAGTCCCAATGTTAGTTTCTTTATTCCAGACTGAAGAGAGTTTGGCGTTGTCCCACTTGTTGTTCTTCTCTTGCAGGTGGTGAATTGACTCAAGGTTTGACCACCAGAAATAATACAACCTCGGGTAATTCACTTTTTTAGATTTTTATTCTCCTGTTCTCTTGTTCTTCTGCAATCTTCTATAGGCTCCGCAACGTTTTACTGTTGAGGCAGCCTCCTATCATACCACAAGCATCATTGAGCTTCTAGTTTGGTTTTAATGGTTTTAAGAGAGAATTTTTATTTTATTGTTTTGGAATAGAAAAGACTATTGTCATAACCTGTGAATTCAGGTTGTAACTGATCAGACTACACTGAAGGATATTACTGCACAATTATTCAGTAGGAGTCCTTGTGAGACTATTTGGGCCAGACCTCTACATGCTTTTGGTTCAGAAAATAGTTTCTTGGAGTGTCCCAAGTAAATATTTTTTTATTTATTTAGATATTTAGTCAATAGAATTGATTATTATTATTTATTTTTTAAAAATAAAATAGTGCTGTTATGGTCGCAATAAAGATAAATACCTATATTATATAGAATTATATATATATATCATAAGCATGGTATGCAGATAAAGAAACATTTTATTTATCAAACTATAAATACATATAGGTTTATATATTAGATATAAAATGCAATGAAATGGTTTTGTTACTGGAGAATATGAAAGGTACGAGCTAATCTAGTGCCTACGTGTAACAATTTATTTATTACATACCTTGTCTAGAATATAAAGAAAAATAAATAAATATAAAGGTATAAATAATCATATGCATTTATTGTAACCCGTATTACAACAATACCAATCAATAATCAATAATCAATCTAGATACTACTATTTTTCAAAAGAATAGACACTCACCAAAGATTACTTTTATTTATAATGCATCATATTGTATTTTCTTCTACGACCATGACTATTATTGATGTTTAGAATCCATCTAAAAGTAGACATTAATTCCGAAGGTAAGAATAAGGATCTACATCAACAAGAAATCAGCTATCAATCTTGAACAGAGTTTAAACTAATTTGTTTTTAGAGTTGCTCAGAAACTTATGTAAAATTTAACATTCTGAACCATTTTACTTGGCATGTATTATTTTCATATGGCTATACTATTAACTGTTTTAGCCTATTTAAAGTTTCAATTAATTTATTCCCTGGTTATATGTTTTCAAATACAATTAATAGAACACATAGAATAGTTGCTACATAGAGGTAAAGTAAAAAGAAAGAAAGTAAAATGATTCAGAATATTAATGTATCTGTCTTTCGGCCTATGGCCTCGGACATACCTGTTGTATCCAGGGTCAATACAGAGACATGTCTAACATAATTAGCATCAGTCAATTGCATTAACACTGATAAGTAATTAGGGTCATGTGTGTAGACTCAACTATAGGAGACACATAAATTTAACTATGGCAATTGATTAGTATATAAAGAGTTGTGTATTCCACTAAATAAAAGCAATCTATTATTGAATAAAGTCCTGTCATTTCTACAGTATCTTTATTCTTTAGTTCGGATAAAACACGCAAGATCTACTACTGCTAGGTTTGGAATGATCCAGGTTGCCCAATTAGCCACCCACCCTAACATATACTCTTGTTTCCTTGATCTGCAAGCCAAAATTGTTGAGCGCGCAGCTACCCTTCCTGAAGACACCCTCCTCTGGTGCCTTGTCCCGCAGCTAGAAGCACCCCAGAGTAAAGCCAGATGAATTAAGCTATGTGACAATGTACTCTGGCAAAATGCTCAAAGAATAGGACGGGCTCACAACCCTCCTAAATATCCATTAAAAGTGGCTTATCTTGAACGTCTTCAAAGTGAAATTACTAGTCTAGTACGTGGCAAGAATCCGCTGGTGACGGTAGCCCGTGGACTATGTAGACCTGTTTGGGATCCAATTCTTCTACTGCCGTGCACGCGCAAAGAAAGACATCGTCTACTAAAATAGAGGATTGCTTGGTTACCACCAACACCTTCAGTCCCTTGCCAATGTGGCCACCCATCTGCCAATCAGGACCACTTTCTCACTTGTACATTTGTTGATCATTCTCACTTCACGTTCTTGTTCTTCCTAGTTCCTGTCCCACCACAAGACGTTCATCCCATTGACTATTGTCTAAATCTTCTGTCGCGCACGGTTAAGTCTTTTGTTAAATGGCGAAATCTCTGGCCCAGTTTGTTACTACTGCTTCAATCTATTGATTGAGCCACCTCTACTCGAGACTTTGAGGTAAAGACATGAGCTGGTAGCTTGATCATTGAGGCTGCTGATGGGTGTGTTGAGCGGGAACGCCAACGCTGCCATAGAGTGCAAAGACTCCTGCAGCAACAGACGCTTTATCCTCACTTCTCCTCCGATCTCTCCTCTACCACCCATTATTGACCCGTTTAGCAAAGCCAGAAGCTGCTAGTGTAGTTGCTGTATTCATTTTCAGGATTGTCCGAGTTGCTCTAAGTATCCCTCGTTGGATTTCGAATCGCCACAGGATGACGGTTATCTTTTTGGTGTCCTGGTTTCCTTGCTGACTTTATGGCCTTTTGGATGTCTATTCATAATTCTCATTTACAATCATTTCTCATGTTTCATCATTTTCCCCTCATTTCGAGGTTTTATATTCTCTTTTCTTTCTGTTTCCCATTCATTTGCATTATTTTTTTCACTTTTATATTTGAAGTGTTTATATGTTTATTCTTATTTTTCAAAAGTTCTCATAGGGTGGCTAAAATGCTCAATATGCGAATAGCAAATTACGCCCGAAAATAAAAGTAAAATACTTTGAACTGTATAAAGCTATAGCATTATAAAAGTATAACAAGAAAGGTTTTAAATTATATCGTCTAGTATTAAATAGTTTATTCTAGTCTATTCCTGCAAGATGTTTTAAAGCATCATTCTTCCATTAGTAATATATAATATAATAGCATATGATTATAATAGAAAGGTAGATACATAGTTTAGGACGTGCAATATTCACAAAATATACAAGGTGTTTAGAACATTGATGGTCTCTAAAAAAATATGGCATATTAATACACTTAAACTATTCCAATATACTAATGTTACTGTGAAATCCAAAACAATTGTCAGCATGAAGTCTGAAAAACATGTCTAACATTGAAGCTTTTCATACTTCGACCATTCACCATATATTAGTCTGGGACGCCAGAAGATATGACCCTCCATATTAATTATTCTCACTCACTAACCTATATCTTTGAAGCTTATATACAGTATACAAAGACCTTTCTGAAGATATTGTAAGAATTTAAATAACCTTCCCAATTTTGACTATTTTTGAGTCAAAGCACTGTAGCAGAATGTTAGACCATCAACGTTGTATTAAATACACTGAAGACTAATTAATAGTATTATAATAGTAGAAGGCTTTAACTATTATTTGGATGCGTCAAAAGACAATCCCAAGCAATATCAAAGACACCAAGTAAAAGTATTCAAAACATATAAGTAAGAAACAATAGTAATGACTTGGCAAATAACAAACTGCACTTACTTACTAGGTCAACGCTGACACTCACCAACACAAAAAAAAATGAATAAAAAAGCAAACATCATAACAATGTCCAACTTTCTTATTCGTCCTTTTTCACATAATGAATTGGCTATGAAGGTGTTCCTAAGAACAAATTCAAGGACAAGAGCTTAATCTCAGTAGATCGTAGCAATAAAACCACAATACTACTTACAACACTCCGTCAGTTTCATGTCGTTTGCATGTAGTTCATCACATCTCTGTATTAGCATTATCATAAAGCTGAGGTCAATGGCACCTTTACACACCAAAAACCAATCAGCAAAATATGGTATTCAGTCTTGCGACCAATTCATACTTATCTAGTACAGGAGATAGCCATTTGATATTGTTTCCAGCATGGATTTCGACTTTAAGGCGTTCAGCCATTATCCATCAAACGGTAGCTTCACAGCATTGACTTTTTAGCCAGCCGCAAATACCAACTATTTGAACGAAGCTTTCCTCTCGTACTAACTTCAATTACTTTCACAATGTCGCAACTATCAGTAGGGAAAATTGACCTGTCTCACGACGGTCTAAACTCAGCTCACGTTCACTATTAATGAGTGAACTATCCAATGCCTACAGAATTATGCTTCTGTAGGATAGGATGAGCCAACACTTAAGAATCAGTAAGGCAACGTAGCTATAAATGCTTGGCTGCCACAAGCCAGTTATCCCTGTAGTAACTTTTCTGGAATCTCTAGCCTTAAGACTTGAGGAAGTCTAAAGGATCGATAGGCCACCCTCCCTACTTGACAATGTCAATAACATGAGTCACGCCATAAAGACGCTTAAGACCACGAGATGAGCAGTAAAGTACCATCCATCATGATTATTTAAGTAAAAGAAAACAATAAGGGTAGTGTATTTCATTAGTGCCGAAGCTCCCACTTATCCTACACCACCTATGTCCCATTACAATGTCAAACTAGAGTCAAGTTTAACAGGGTCTTCTTTCCCCGCCGATTTTGCCAAGCCCGTTCTTTTGGCTGTGGGTTTGCTAGATAGTAGATAAGGGACAATGGGAATCTCGTTGATCTAATCAAACGCGTCACTAATTAGATGAAGAGGCATTTAGAAACTTTAAGAGAGTCATAGTTACCTGCACCGTTTACCTGTGCCTCATTGAATCTCTTGACTTTGACATCCTGAGCACGGAGCAGAAAACACATTGTGTCAACACCACTTTCTGGCTATCGCAATGATATGTTTTAATTAGACAATCAAATTCCCTTTGTCCGTACCAGCTCCAAGTTGGTTGTTAATTGTAAACCGAACTCTGGCAGTGCAAACAGCAGCCTGGCCGACAGCCACTCCTTTACCACCAGCTCTAATCTACCCAACTCTTAGAGCCAATCCTTGTCCCGAAGTTACAGATCCATTTTACAGACTTCCCTTATCTACATTGCTCTATTAACTAGAGGCTTTCCACCTTGAAGACATGATGTAGTTATGGGCACGACTAGATAAGAAAAATCTTTCCCTTGGATTTTCAGTGATCATTATGAATGCACCAGACACTGCATAAAGTACAATGCTCTAGCAGACGACTCACCATTTCTTAAGCTACGCTTATTTCATGGTCAGTGCAAGTCTTTGAATGAGAAAAGCAAGCTCTTTCTGGAGTTCATACTGGTGTCTCCAAGATCACTTGCGTTGCCGCTGAGAATTCTTATCATAGTCCTAGGATATTAACCAGTTTACCGATCTCTTAGGATCGACAAACACTAGACAAAGTATAGATCTAGAAACCCTTTTTTCATATCATTCTTACAAAGCTCTCATTTGAGTATTTGCTACTACCAATATCTGTACTAGAGACTGTTTCACTCCGGTTCACACCAAGAGCTTATTAACAGTTTAATAAACCTCCAAGCCTGACTTTGAGCTTCTGCTAAACTGGGGGAAAATTCAGCAGTCAGTCAGTCACTAGATGGCTCGAAGAGTCTTTTGCTCTAATACCCAGATTCAACGACTGATTTGTACGTCAAGTCGCTATGAACCTCCCCCTGAGATACCTGTGGCTTCACCCTATTCAGGCATGGCTCACTATTTTTTCGTTAACGACTGATTTGTACGTCAAGTCGCTACGAGCCCTCTCTTGAGTTACCTATGGTTATACTCAATTCAGGCATAGTTCACCAGCTTCCAGGTCTCATTATAAATGCTCAATCTGGTTCTTTTCAGTTAAAAACGTCAAAGCCAGATGATATTGCTGCCCCAAGGGCTTCATATCCAGGTAATTTCCAATTGCATAAGAGCTTGACACCCTTAAATACTTGCATTTATGTTGGACTCTTTGGTCCCGCTTGAATCACAGACTATTTAAGGTTATTAAACCAACAAACTAAGTGAATCTTGGAAGATACTATACATAGAAGCAGCAAGACCGCGACAAGCCTTTTGATACCACTACCCTTATAGTCAACCAGAGAAAAGCCATAATGGCGCTCACCGTAAGCCCCAGTCTTCTCTGTTGTATTCAACAACAGGTTATAACACTCCCTAAGGAGCAATATTCCTGTGTATAGATATGTTTACCACAGAAAAAACTGTTGTTGGCTAGTCAAAGACCAGCATGTACATCATGGACAAATCCAATACTAATGACTGGTCAGCTATCTAACCATAAACAGACTTCTTTCAGCAGTTTCACGTACTGCTTTTTTTTTTTTAAAAAAAAAAAAGAAGTTATTTTCAACTTTCCCTTATGGTACTTTGATGTTGGTGATAAACCATTAATCAGCTTTAGATTATATTCAACTACCCCATTTAGGTTGTATTCTCAAACAGCCTGACTCTTTGAAGCCGTATCACATAAAGACATTATTGCTCAGACCAAAGATGGGATTCTCACCCTCAATGATATCCCATTTAAGGGACTTTTTTGCCTGGCTTGCCTGGAAAACGGCTCACTAGTCTACAATCCGGACTGGCTAGGCCAGACAGGTTCCAATAATTAGCTTTTCTCCTTTCACTTGTCGCTACTTGGGGAATCACTTGGGGAATTTATGCTGGTTTTTTTTCCTCCGCTTATTGATATGCTTGAGTTCGGCAGGTAATCCTACTCAAATTCATATCATAGTTACAATGGTTTATGTATAGAGGTGTGAATTCTTAATTCTGCGTCCAGAAACATTCTTAAAAAGTCCCAGAGAAACCGAATGTTGATATTGTTAACGCATAAAAAAACAAATGTCTGATCCTTATCCTTTGTTAGATAGACACGGAATGATTGATTAAACACCTCTAAATTAAGGCTGAATTCCATTTCATAGAAATACAAGCCCATATACCAAACATTACTGTTTGTGCTTTTTTTGTGATGCTAAAACAAGTGTACTCATTAGAATACCAATGAGTGCAATGTGCATTCAAAGACTCGATGATTCACTGAATTTGCAATTCACATTAAGTATCGCAGTTTGCTACGTTCTTTATCGATGCGAGAACCAAGAGATCCGTTGCTGAAAGTTGTTTTATAACCTTTTACAGTCATGTTAAAACATAGTTTTCCAACTAAGATTCAGTTGATAATTTATAGTATAATATAGTTTGTTTTTGCCTACGCTGGGGTCAGTCTTCCCGAAAGAAGAACTATTTTCAAACCCCAAGACAAATGAGATGAAGCACAGGTAGGATGTTTAGAATGCAAATTTTGAAATTGTTTATGATGTCAAGGAGAAAGGCGCAATTGCCAGACTCAGGAGAACATACTTACAAAACCGAAAACAAAAAGATGCATCAGACACACTGGTAATGATCCTTCCGCAGGTTCACCTACGGAAACCTTGTTACGACTTTTACTTCCTCTAAATAGAAAAGCTTGACCTAGTTTTTATCAAGAGCTGGTTGTTGCCAACTAGCTCCCAACAATCCCATAGTCTTGCTATAACCATTCAATTGGTAGTAGCAACGGGCGGTATGTACAAAGGGCAGGGACGTAATCAATGCAAGCTGATGACTTGCGCTTACTAGGAATTCCTCGTTGATGAGCAGTATTTACAAAGCTCAATCCCCAGCACGACAAAGTTTCAAAAGTTTACCCAAGCTTCTCAGCCAAGGTGATAGACTTGCTGACTTTGTCAGTGTAGCGCACGTGCGGCCCAGAACATCTAAGGGCACCACAGACCTGTTATTGCCTTTCTTCATCCTGCGTATTGCAGGTAGTCTCTCCAAGAAGACAGAAGTGCCAAAGCACAAACCCAACTTTTTAGTTGGTCTGTCTACTTAGTAGACAAAGGTCTTGTTCGTTATTGGAATGAACCAGATAAGTTACTCCACAAACTAAGAACGGCCATGCACCACCACCCATAAAATATAGAAAGAGCTTTCAATATGTCAATCCTTTTTATGTCTGGACCTGGTAAGTTTCCCCATGTTGAGTCAAATTAAGCCGCAGGCTCCACTCCTGGTGGTGCCCTTCCGTCAATTCCTTTAGGTTTCAGCCTTGCGTCCCATACTCCCCCCAGAACCCAAAAACTTTGCTTTTGCTAAGATTCTGAATAAGCCAAAATGAACCTATCCAATCTCTAGTCGGCATAGTTTGCTGTTAAGACTACGACGGTGTCTAATCGTCTTCGATCCCTTAACCTTCGACCTTGATCAATGAAAACGTCCTGGGTGAAATGCCTTCGCAGTAGTTTGTCTTTGGTTGATCCAAGAATTTCACCTCTAGCAACCAAATACAAATCCCCCCAACCGTTCCTATTCATCATTACAATGGTCTCTTAAAACCAACGAAATATAGAGCCACGTCTTATTTCATTATTCCATGCTAACACATCCAGGCTTATTGCCTGCTTTAAACACTCTGATTTGCTCATGGTAATTTGTTTGGCCTAGTATCTGGATCACCAAAGATCACCAGATAGTACCAAACGTGAGAGTCATGACTAGAACGGAACTAGATCAATAAAGACCAGGCCGCCTAGCCAACAACTACAGTTCGACTACGGACGTTTTAACTGCAACAACCTTAATATACGCTCTTGGAGCTGGAATTACCGCGGCTGCTGGCACCAGACTTGCCCTCCAATAGATCCTTGTTAAGGGATTTAAATTGTACTCATTCCAATTGCAAGACCTAAAAGGCCCTGCATTGTTATTTATTGTCACTACCTCCCCGAATTGGGATTGGGTAATTTGCGCGCCTACTGCCTTCCTTGGATGTGGTAGCCGTTTCTCAGGCTCCCTCTCCGGAATCGAACCCTAATTCCCCGTTACCCGTGATAGGCATTGTAAGCCTCTATCTTACAATCTTAACCTGATAGGGCAGAAAATCGAATGAACCGTTGCCGGCACAAGGCCATGCGATCAGCATTGAATTATTATGAATCACCAAAAAACTGGCTTTTACACCAGGTTGGCTTTTACCTAATAAGTGCACCCCTTCCGAAGTCAGGCTTTTCTTGCATGTATTAGCTCTAGAATTACCACAGTTATCCAAGTAGTAATGAATTGTCATGTAGATCATAACTGATTTAATGAGCCAATTCGCAGTTTCACAGTATAGAGTTGTTTATACTTAGACATGCATGGCTTAATCTTTGAGACAAGCATATGACTACTGGCAGGATCAACCAGGTAACTACAAAGTTTGGTCTGTCTAAAAAGGATCAATAAAGTTCCAATAGACAGAATGGTTTTGTTTTTGAAGTCTTTTCTTCATTGCTTCTCGTGAGAGATTCAAATAAAAAAGATTTCAAAAAACAAAACCAACCAGTTTATGAGTCTTCCTAATCAAATAAGCAAAACTTTATGAACACATTCAAAATCACAACCAAATAAATGATCGTGATCTACAAGAACACACCCACTCAGTTCGCCTCCAACATTGCCAGTTCCACTGTTTTTCTCCTTCCAAACAGCCAGAAACATTGTTTCTTTCAATCAAAAAGCTAGAAGGATGTTATGACCCCAAGACCGCATAGCAAATAAATGCTAGCTTTCAAGAGACACGTTCACCCAAATTCTTAACATGTAATCATAGCCAAAGGCCAGACGTACACATTTATCGAACATTTGCACCTAGTCCCAAATAAATGAGACAGGTACTCTTCTGAAAATTGCTTCTCATTCCTCTGCTATTACCAACAGCCCAGATGCAAAGTCCAGGACTTATTGATTGCAAGACAGAGGAAAATCAAAACTGAATAACTCATAAGTGTAGAATCTGTCTATAGAATGACGAAAATTAATTTCAACATAATATATTTTAATATGATTTATATCATCATAATTTCATGTTTTCATTCTCTTCTACATATTACCATTAGAGTCAAACAACCTCCCTCGTGAATGGGCTTTAAATTGATTTATACACACTCTCATCAAAAATTTGTATCTGCCGCTAGATTTATAAATTTTAGACAGAGACAAAAACCAAAGATACTAAATATGGTAATTGTCTTTTGGTGCAAACGATACTAAGAAATAAATCATATTTGATCGCCGAACTAACTCAGGAGAAATTACCTTTTATACTCGCCTATAGAATATTTGCAAGGCCTTGGGAAATTGGCTATCGGGCTTCACTGTAAATGTCACCCAACACTCTTAGGCCTTAGGTGTCAACCATTGCAACCAAAATACTCCAACAAAAATATTTTTTCACAACACTGCCATATCACTCCAGGATGATTCTAATTAGTCTACAATACCTTTGGGAGAGCTTCACAGAAAATATTTTTATTAGGAAAGTGCACCCCTTACATGTCGCCTATAGAATATTTGCCAGGCCTTGGGAAATTAGCTGTTGGTCTTTGTAAATAATTTCTTCCTATAGTAAGATATTTTTATTAATAGAATATAACCTGGCTGAATCCTAAGAATTTAATGAATTATTCATAGATTAAATAACATGTAAGGCTTTTTACTATTATTATTAAAATAAGAGATATTTAAATTTATAAGAATAATTAAATTTCTTTTTTGATATCTATTATATATATAATACTTTATATATCATTAAGTGTATTTAATTATTATTATATAAAGAAATATATTATGAGAATATATTTCGATTAAAACATATGAGTCACCATTTCTGTGTGAAATGACATTAGTATAATACTAGAAATATATTCAAATGATCTATGCAACGTTATATTTCAAATAATATTGGATATTTTAGTTGTAACATCTAATGTATTATAGCACAATTATATTGTCAGGTAGATTGAATATTTAAAATAAACTTTCTTTATATAATATCGAGTGTTATTAAAATGTTGACTATATTTGATACATAATAACATCTTAGTAGATGATGATTACAAAAATACTATAATTGTACCATGATATTTAGAACAGTTCTCATAAAAAATTAAAGATAGTAATTCTACCTTCAGATAGTAGAAAAGTAGTTTTGATACTAATACATGGTAGCATCATAAGTAATGATTACAAAATGGTATATTAATTAAAGATGAAATAATCTAAAACAAGGTATTTCTGAATAACCAGATTTATCCAGTGAGAAGCTATTGCTATTGTTAGAAGATACAATACATTCTATAGATCTGTATTAATATCATTAAATGTTATTTCCTAGAAGTAGGATGCTGTAAATCAACAATACATTTTAGAAACAAGTGGTGGTACGAGCCCCTTACCTATCATTGAATAGGATTTACTACCATTAGTTTTCATATCTATTGGAATTAAAAACTCTAACTCCTTGATTTGTTGTATTATGAGAACTAGCCAATGTTATAATTATTAAATAGATCTAAATTCATTATTAGAATAAATTAATCAAACTAACAATATAGGGCTATTTTAACAGTATGGATAGTTCCACAGTGATGGCAACTTATGTTTTTAATAGAAATATATCCTCTACAACATGAAGAATTGATTTCAAATTATATTATTTTACATAACAGCTTGAACAAGCTATATGTATACTATTATTTCTTGATAGAACAAACTATCTTGGAGATACTACGTTTATTAGAATTAGTTTTCTATGGTTAATTTTTTCATTTATTAAGATCATGGTGGTTTTATCTTCAAGAAAGAAAAGAAAACTAAAATAGTACTATCAAGATAAAACTGTAGTAGCAAAGTATCCACTGAAAGACTACTAGAATCATATGAAATAAATACATCATAGAAAAGAAATACACGTCTATGTAGAAAACAGAGAAATATGAGAAAATTAAGAGAAAGAGAAAGGCATGGTGAATTAATAGTACCAATTCACTTCACGTGTACAATTCTATCAGAGACATACTGTTTTTCAAAAGAAGAAATAAAGAGAAACCAACAAGAAAGGAAATAAAGAGAAATCGTAAAGTTTTTACAGTCGACTTGCAGAAGTAGCCTTGGAAGTCACCAAGGCTGCAAACCACACAACACCATGCACAACACTCAAACTAGTATCTTCTGGTTTTGCTAAACAGGTTGTATCTGGGCGGTAGAGAAGAGACCAGAGAAAATGTGGAAGTTAAGAGATTGTTTAGGAGTCTTTGTACTCTATGACAATGTTGGCATTCTCGCTCAACACTCCCATCAGCAGTCTCAATGAGCAAGCTGCTGCCACCAACGGATTATTATCACGCACTAGTCTAGTCACCTCAATTTATAAATATTCAAGATAAGTTACTTTTAGTGGATCATTAGGAGGATTGTGAATCTGCTCTATTCTTTGAACATTTTGCCAGAGTACATTGCCATCTAGCTTAATCCATCTGGGATTTACTCTGGGGTGATTCAAGCTGCGGAATAAGGCACCAGATGAGGGTGTCTTTAGTAAGGGTGACTTCTCATACAACGCACTTGGACTACAGTTAAAAGAAATAAGAGTATATTTTAGGGAGAGTAGCTTGTTGGACAACCTGGATTGTTCTAAACTTTACAGTAGCTGATCATGAGAGACAGGGTCTTATATAAGCAGCCTGAAATATTTGTAGTGAGCAGATGTCTTACTTGTTGGTATTTAAAATAGTCAGCCCACACTCAAGAATAGGCCAAAAAAACAGTGTAATCTCTGAGAGCGGCTGTAATCTCAATGCCATACATGTTTACACTCATTCATACCTGCTTTTAAATTACTGAACGACTGTAACATAATGAGTTCTAACACTACTAATAAAAAAAAATAGTCGCTCTCTATCAGAAGAAAAATAGACGAATTTGCTCGTTGTCTCATTGTACATGAATCAGCTGTAAATTGTATTATTAAAGTAGTGGTTGCCAGTCGTTTTAACATGAAATTTACCATTTGTTTTTGTATCCTAAAGAGACACAGAGAAACTGATGATTTCAAGTATGAGAGAAGCACTGAGCGCAAGTCTCTTTTTGATGAGAGAGAAGAGAAAGAATTATCTCGGGAGTTAGTTCGATATTCTTTACAGACACTAAAGAATCTTCGCCAGAGCATGACCATTAAAGTGTCCATGTCGAAAATTTTCAACATGATGAAGAAACCTAGCCTGTCTTCTTACAAAGTGGTAAAAAATATACTCTTACTATTAAAAACAAGAAAATAATACTTGCTTGGGCCAAATACCATGTCTATTGAACCGATGAGCAATGGTATACCATCATTAAGTCAGATGAGACAAGGTACCAGCTCGTCTCCAACAATATCCACAACAGAGTTATATGAAAGAAAAAGGATGAACTACTCCCCAAGAATATGAAGCCAACTATGAAGCTTGATAGTGGTGGGGTGATAGTGTGGAATTTTTTGTCTGGAAAAAGAGTGGGAGGACTATTTTCAGTAAATGCCAGTGAAGAACATCTACAAGCCTATAAAATAGAATTAACTATATAAATTAAATATATTAATATACATAATACAATGTTTAATGTTTATATAAAATTATAAAGATATCTTAGTTTACAATATATTTGTATATTTATTGTAGACAAAATTAGATTATATAAACAAACTTATATCCATAAATAGTATCTCTTCTTGTGAATATAATCTCTCTCATAATTAAAAATATTTATATAACCCTATCAATGTTATAATATATGAATGTATGATGTTATGCATATTTATAGTTAGGTAGAAAAAATATCCCTTTAAGAACACAAGTATTTTTAGTACATATTATATATTATGTATACTGTTTTTGTCCCTCAGTATCAATGGCCCTAGATATATTGAAATATTGAAGGAAAAACATCTTTCTGAGCTGGCCTGTATTTATGAAATAAACCCAGATATAGGTCATACTCTACAGGAGTATAATGCCAGTAGCCACAGGTGCAAAATGGTGAAAGAATAAAAGGGGGAAGTGGGGAGGGTCACAATGAAGGACTGGCCTTCACAAGGTCCTAACCTGAACCCAATAGAGCACCTTTGAGACATTTTTGACTGGGAGGTTCAAAATAGAATGAGTGCTCTGTTGCTCAAATGGCAAAAATATCAATAGAAATGATCAATAGTCTCATTGAGAGCATGCTTCGAAGATATAATGCTGTCATTGAAGCAAAGGGTAGCAGTACAAAGTACTAATACTTTTTGCCAAATAAACCTGTGTATATTAATCAATTAATCTTATCTATGTTATGTACAAGTTTGAAACATCTACTGTATGTTGAATGTATTTTTTATAACAGTCCGGTAGAAAGATATTTTGCAAAAAAAAAAAGGTGTCAGAGAATCAAAATCTTGAACTCTTTGTTACAATTGACTATATAATAAAAGGCTTGAGGACTGCTTGGTTACCATCAACACCTTCAGTTCGTTGCTAATGTGGTCACCCCTCTGCCAATCGGAAACACTTCCTTATATGCACATTTGTTGACCATGAATGCTCCATGTTCTTGTTCTTCTTAGTTCCTGCACCACCACAAGACATTCATCCAATTGACTATTGTCTAAATCTTCTGCTGCGCATGGTTAAGTCTTTTGTTAAATGGCAAGATCTTTGGCCCAGTTTGTTAATACTGCTGCAAGCCATTGATTGAGCCACATCTACTCAAGACTTTAAGGTAGAGCCATCAGCTGGTAGCCTGCTCATTGAGGCTGCTGATGGGTGTGTTGAGCGGGAACGCCAACGCCGCCATAGAGTGCAAAGACTCCTGCAGCAACAGACGCTGTATCCTCACTTCTCCTCCGATCTCTCCT
This sequence comes from Spinellus fusiger, assembly GCA_025094145.1. NCBI lineage: Eukaryota > Fungi > Mucoromycota > Mucoromycetes > Mucorales > Phycomycetaceae > Spinellus > Spinellus fusiger. Next base: position 8,679 of record JALLLS010000097.1, on the reverse strand, counting down.
CTACCACCCATTCTTAACCCGTTTAGCAAAGCCAGAAGCTGCTATTATGGCTGCTGTATTTGTATCCTCAGGATTGTCCGAGTTGCTCTAAGTATCCCTCGTTGGATTTCGAATCGCCACAGGATGACGGTTATCTTTTTGGTGTCCTGGTTTCCTTGCTGACTTTATGGCCTTTTGGATGTCTATTCATAATTCTCATTTTACCATCATCTCCACTCATTTTCATTATTTTTCCCTTATTTAAGATTTCGTATTCTTCTATCTTTCTACTTTTTTTATGTTACATTTATTTTTTTCACTTAAATGTTTAGTGTCTATATGTTTATTCTTAATTTTTCAAAAGTTCTCAAAGGTGGCTAAAATATTCAATGCGCGAATAGAAAATTATATCCAAAAATAAAATAAAAATGCTTTAAAATATATAATAAGAAAAGACAATTATAATTATAATAATTCTGTGGCAATTTATTTTGGTAGAAAAATCCAAAACTTGTAAGCTTTTTTAGAACTCATTGTAGGTATTAGTTTTTTACACATTCAATTTTCAGGTTTGAATATAGTATACAATAAAAGAAAAGCTTTGTAGTTTCACTGTTTTCTTTCAAAAACTTTTGATAAATACTTAGTCCTTGAGTCAAAGATCTAATAAATAGTACTATGAATAAGAATTGATCTTTGGTAAAAACAGTAAGATTGTAGAAAGCTTTTATTTTGTACAAAACACTCTTTTATTTACTTATTGAGAGTTTAAAGTTTATATCTCACATAGTCATGAAGTTATAGCAGTATAAAGGTAGATCCTGCTAGTTAAAATAATCACCCAGAGTTTGAAAGTGTGTATTCTTTCATCTGCTGCTGCCACTGCTGCTGCTACTATCACTGCTACTATCACTGTCAGAATCGCTGTCAGAATCACTTCCGCTGCTGCTGTCGCTGTCAGAATCACTTTCTTCTGCACGACTTCTTTTCATAATCGTCTGAGGAGCTGTACGCAGCCACTCACGTAACTCCTGGGTAAGTGCACCCAATCCAATGCTGGTCCAGTAATTGATGGCAAAACGTGTATTTTTGGGATTGTCTTTGGGAAACATGCCTTGGAAATAGTCCACCATATAGGGATCATCAATACGCTCCTTAAGTTTCTTGAGTCCAAGAAACTCACTGACTTCTTGGAAGAGAATCTTTGTAAAAATACGTGAGGCGGAGGTGGTGTCTTCTTCTGTCAGTCGAACAATTGAAAAGCATGTCCATGTCAGTGAGTCGGTATAAAACAAGTGAGCAAATAATTTGGCAATGTTTCGTAGTCGGTTGGTCTCATAACGATGCACTGTTTCATACACTTCTGTGAAGCAACTTGTAAAGTTATCACACCAGACATGATCCATTTTACAGAAACGTTCAGCAATAAGACCATAGAACTTGAGAAATGTGCGTTCCTGGGAACAACACTCAATTATCATATTGCACAGCTCCACCTAGAAGAGTTCATTAAGAGGCCCCATGTTAGTACACTTTTCTCCCTTTTATGACAGTCATACTCTGTCCATGTACTTACCTCTTGACCCTCACGAATATCAAGCTTCATAAGTTTATGACAGCATTCTTCAAAATCAACACTTGACATTACAGTAAGGTATATTCTTCTTCGCAAGGCAATGATCTCTGCATTAGTCTCATCCTGAATCTCCATTTTTTTCTGCTCTGTTTCCTCGTCGCTTTCTTCCTCACTCTCTTCTTCACTTTCTTCTTCACTACCAGATTCAGCATCTGAGCCTTCTCCAAGAATCTCTGATTTAATCGCATTGTATTTCTCTTCATTGGCTTCATAGTCAGGATCATACTTGAAGATATTCAACCCTTCTTCTACCTCCAAATCATCATCATCTAATCCAATGTAATGTGTGATCTGGTCCTCTTCTTCTACCAAATCTAATTCCTGGAGAATAGGTTGGTTGTCTTTGTATTTGTCCTTGCGTACTTGAAACAGAACTTCAATCATGTACTGAACACGCTTATCGATCTGTCCTTCGTGAAGAATAGCTCTGAATCGCTCGTAGATGGCATTGTTGGGTTTGGGGGAGACAATGGCCAAGTGAGCGCCAACTTCACGCATAAAACCAACAGCAATTTCTACAGAATCATCTGTGGGGCGTTCCAGAAGCAGAGCAAGAATCTGTAATGCGAGAATTTCGTGGGCAACCAATTGGTTGGTGAGGTGAGCAATAAATGTAGAAACAGCCAGGCACACTGTCTAATAGAAATTCACAAAGAAAGAGGTATTAGTATATACGTTCATATAAAAGAAAGAAAATAGGGTTGACTTTAAAGGCAGAGCAACCATAACCATCACCATAACCACAACAGCAACAGCAACAGCAACAGCAACAGCAACAAGTTACCTTGTCATTACGACGGAATGCGCGTCTAAACTGAACCACCAGGCGTGTTAACAAAAGAGCACCCACAGCAGGCAATTTTGTATTCACAACTGAAGCTACTCCTGCATACACAGGTGTAAAGGGTAAACTGGCACTCTGTGCTTTCAACATACTACGGGAAAATAAGCCACGTCCACGCACAAGGTTCTCCCCAAACAACTCTGGAATAAGCATCTTGATATTAGACTTGTTGACCTTGTTGATAAGACCGTTGATGGACTTTTTAAGAGCTTCCCATGTAATGCGTTGGTACTGGTCGCTCGATCGGTCAGTGATGTTTTGTTGAAGCTGTCGTAAGCGGTGAGGTGGGATATAGGCTCCACCTGCACGGGTGGTGATTTTCATGGTCTCCATCTCCTGAACAGGATCCAGTCTTGGTCTTTTTGTGACTTGGTTTTCTTCTCGTGCCATGTTAGAAGTAAGGTGTTCAGCGAGTAGATGAAGAACAAGGGTAGAAGTAGTGTGACTAGTTTCTTCTCTTTTACGAACAAGAAAGGAAAGAGGGTAAAAAAAAAAGAATAATTAATGCTGACGTCATCGCTTTTCTTTTCTGGAGGCAGCACAAAAAGAAAAAGAAAGTGGGATGGTGTTCTTTTTTTTTTTTTTTTTTTTGGTTACCTCATGTCAAGTCCTGGTTCTGAATCATCAACAGTTCGAAACACAAGAGCTAAACATAAACAAAAAGAGAGTTTGGCTGTGGATAATCCGGCATTGACGGTGGATTCAAAGACCACTCTATTGCAGTCTAGTTTAGAGACACCTCTACTGACCTTAACAAGTTCACAAAAGAGACAATCACCTCATGATTTTTCTTCACCCAAACGACGTCTTGCCATTAAAGAGGAGATGTCACCCTTTCAAATTCTCCGTGCTATTAGTCGATGTAAGTAGAGCTATAGATAGATACAGATGTGTGAGTAGGTTAAGTCCTACCACCAAGAAAAAGGAAGAAGAAAGAAAAAAAAAGAAACTTATAGTATTAACATACAGTAACTGTTCACACCACCCACCACGCGGAGAAACAAGTCCATCGTTTACCCACACGACCTCCAAAGGGTAAACAAAAGGAAACTACACACGACACCACATTTCTTCCTGTTAATGTGTCTCCACCTCCACCTCCTTTCCCTCTCAAAAGATTTGTACGCAAACCATCTCTTCAGCCTTTACCACCACCTCTTGCACCTTCTATGAAGCTATGGCGTCATAAAAACCGACAAAGAGACTTTGATGAACCAGAGGCCTCTCTTTCCTCCATCAGTTATCATTCAGACACTGATTTCAGTCGCTTAAATTATCAGCTGCACGGCAGTAGTGATGATTTCACAGAAGCCTCTCTATCTTTCACACATGAAGAGAGACAGCAACAACAGAGTCAGACAAGCGACTTGCCTTATGGTTGGCACACGTCTTCTATTGAGGGAGATGGACCTAGAACCCCACTATTGATACATCAAGTATCGCAGGACATTGTATCGCTGGATCCATCGAGTGAGAAGGAAGAGGAGCCATGGTCACAAGGAGAAGAGAATCAGCAAGGTAAATAGACAAAGGCATTGTAGGGTAGATAGTGATAAGAGCTTCTGTCTAGGAATGGACCTGGGGCCAGTACTACCTTTTGATATGGAATCAATATTTGGAGGAGAAGATGATATGATTGAGTAAGGCAGTGCAGTGTAGAACAGGGGGCTAACTAGGCCTAGCTTTCATGACAAGCAACAAGCATCACAAGAGAGAGAGGAATGGCATGCACAAGAACAAGAGAAAAGGTAAACAGACAGGAAACACACGGCAAAGAATAGAAGACATGTGTAAGTAACAAACAAACAAGAATCTCGGACCACCCAAGAATAGTATCGCATGGACGGTTTGGTGAATATAGAATGAAGATAATAGAGGAAGCACGGTTAGCAGGAGAGGTGTAGGTAGTATTTTGAACAGAAGCAAAGAAGATGGAGTATTCAACCGTTGTTTATTAGTGAAGAGCAAAAGATGCCTGTAGGTGTTCAGTTGCAGAGGCAGCTGTTCACTCGACACACCACAAAAAGAGTCAATGCGGGTGCCACAAAAGCAATTGTCAAGGCGTAAGTGGTAGTGTTTTATTATTCACTTATCCAATAGGTTAGGAGTGAATTGTTTTTTGAACAGTTAATGGATGATCTCAAAGCATATACACAACACTCTGATCGAACCAAAGTGACATTACAAGACATGAAGCTGTTGATGCAGAGGTAAGTAGTAGAATAGAAGGACTTGTTTATTATAGATCGATTCGTATTAGTATTATTCGTCACCCTTGTCTCTGTCCCGGTGGTAGATACAACACTACCACTGGCCATACTAATGCCACCTATATTTACAATTTGGAATATGAAAAGAATAAACACTCACTATTGATCATAATAGACAAAGGCTGATCACAAAGACAAAGGCAGTAGAACTATTAGCACATACTCATCTTCCAAGAGAAATGTGGGATCTTGTGTGTCGCTCTGCCACTGCCAATAATGAGCTCTTCCCTGATCATTTAGAGTGATGGCTCCAACATACATTACACATACATTCTTTTCTCTTTGCATTCCACTTCTCTACTCTTTCTCCACTTTTATAGTGCAATATCATTCTATAGACATCACCATCTGTTGAGAAATAGGTACTTTTTATTTTTATTTTTCATAGAATTAAGCAGCTCCTGCTTCCCACTTGTAAACAATAGAGGGACAATCTTTGTACTTTAAGACTGTCTCTGTGACCTGAGATCCTTCCAACATTAGCTTTGTCATTCGATATTCCTTTGGACACTTGGAGATGCTATCTGTTGGACAAACAATTTCAAAGCTTTGAAGATTCTCAAATGCCTTGAGAGTTCATACATGATGAAATAGAGAATGAGTATGAGAGCAACAGTAAAGTACATATCACCAGGCCAACCCCAAACACTGAGACCATTGCTACTCTTAAGGAGATGGGGATGGCAACGGTGATAATAACAATAACAGTGATAGATATTGCTATGACCATGACTATAATTACTCTTGTAACTATTACACTTTCTACTGCTAATACTAATGCTTAATACTTAATGCTTAATGCTTAATACTTAATACTACTCTTATATCTCTATTAACTCTATCTATTTTTATGGATTTGTATATTTTTTACCTTGAGTGCTACAGATGGTTTGTAGAGTTTCATACCAAATCCCAATCCACGAACTTGTGTACGGTTCATAAAATCCTTGTATTCATCATAGACCATCTGGAAGTTGAATGAACGAATATCTTTTTCAATCAGCTTCTTCATACTGATAATCAATACAAGTTCCAATAAAGAAACACCTATTCTCGCAGTGATCGTTAGGAGGATCACCAGTAAATAAAGAAGAAAAGAAGAAATACATATTATGGCCTTTTACCTTTAAGTAGTTCTGTTTTACAATCTGCATGCTGTGTAATACTTGCTTGGTGTAAAGATTCTACACTCAAGAAAGGCTGTTCACAACTTAAAACAGACACAGGACCAAACTTAAACAAAAAGAATGAGTTTTCTTTTCTTTTTCTTTCTTTTTTTCAATTAAAGAAAAGAAAAAGACGAACACAAATCTTATAAAACATTCGAAGATCTTTTGAAATATCAAAAATGCGTCGAAGAAGACTGTAGATTGTGGGATCCTGGAAGAGTGTCTAGAGTAGTTGTATAAGCCACAAAGAAGCATGACCCATCCTATTTGATACCTCTATGGATTGATTGAACTCTTCATAGTAGCTAGACATGGATGATTTTGCTGATACACATAAACCACTTTTGGCAGTTTCCACAAAGTCACCAAAGGTAGCAGGTGGAAATAAGTAGATTTGACGATGTGAGAATCTCGACTTGACTCTTTTTTCCAACAATTCCAATGTATCCTATACTCGTGGATATGTTATTAGTGATCTCTTTCCTTTCTTTCTAATATTACCAGTCGACAGGTCAATCCAACCACAGCCAAAGGGCTTTGTGCACTCTGAACAGTGTCTAATAGATTGTAGAGCAATGTCTGCTTTGGCTGGAGAGTAAATTGATCAAACTCATCCAGAATAAAGATGACTGGTAATGTTTGCTTATTACCAGCCTTGAGCAGGGATAAGATGTAATCAAATGATTCTGAAAACGAAGACTGAAAAATCCATATCAATAAAAGCTATCTTCTTTTGTTTTGTTTTGTTTTTAATAGTAATAATAATAATAACAGTAATAATAGTAATAGTAATAGTAATAGTAATAGTAATAGTAAAAATAAAAATAAAAATAAAAATAAAAATAAAAATAAAAATAAAAATAAAAATAAAAATAAAAATAAAAATAAAAATAATAAAAACTGACCCAACACTCACAAATGATCTTTGAGAAGAGTTGGTGTGTTGCTGTTGTTGCTGTGCTGCTAACTGGCGTGCAATTTCATTAAGAGCAAGACGGTCAGTAGTGGCTGTGAGTCCGTTTAAGTAAACAACACAGAAACTGGTCTCTTTCTCTTTCTGGAGATTATCAAGCACGGATTGAACAAGAGCTGTTTTACCCGTGCCTCGATTGCCAATGAGTAAACATGAATTACTCTCTCCTACAGTAGCAGTTTGGTGAAGAAGCTGGTAGAGCTGGTCATATTGCGAGGTAAGACCACGCAAGGGGCCTAGTTTTGTTTCGGAGAGACGTGACAGGAGCTCATGACGTACTTGGTGCAGTTCAGAGGGAGACGGACACTCATGATTATTCTCTTGGGTGTTTGTCATAACAGTAAAAAGAGAAAGAAGCAGTAACAAATGAAGAAAATGGCCGTCCCAGTCTCACTTTGTATTGATACTGCTTGGAAATAGGGATAGTGACAGTCCCAGCTCCATTGAGGTCTTACTCTAGTAGATTCTACATACAACTATATTTGATAGAGAAAGTTACCCCCAAAACACTGGTTAGAAAGGTATATAAGATAGCAACTAAACTATATAATTCTATCTTTGACAAATATACTTTCAAGTACTCCTTTTTGCTTTTGGATTCTTAACACTAGAGATGGTTCAAATTGAGAAAACTAACATCATAGCTAATAAAAGGTAAATGTTAATGTTACCAGACTGAGATAATTGAGGTTTAAAACACAAGTGATTGTTTGATGGTGGTGGATGATAAGAGAGAGAGAGAGAATAGAATAGAATAAAAAAAGATAATAACATGAGAAGCTCAATAGAACCCAAAGATAAGATATAATTCAGTGTTTTTTTATTATTGTTTTTCAAATAAAATGATAATAATTAGTAGCAAGAGTATTTTGGTGTTTTATTTTTGAGACTATGAATACATTCTCTGATTCTGAGCATAATAAATATAGTATTGTCTTACATGGTACGGATACAAGATACATAAGGAGTAGAGACCGGAAGGATGTGATTCTTTGACTGGATGGTCTTAACAATGTCTTAAAGTGGCCTCACCTTATCACCAATCCATGACTCAGTTATTGTTTTGATTTCGAGGGTGACTTCTTGTACTTATCCAACTGACCATCGATATGAATTGCCAATGGAAAGAAATAATTAGATCATAAGTGAGTAGACAGGTCAATCACAGGCAGACAAAGATAGACTTGCTCATCGCCAGAGCTATATTCAAAACTGCCTTTTGAATTCCCAACCTGATTTTTGTATGCTCACAGTACAAAACTGTCATTAGCAGTATAATGTAGCAGATCCTTGACTGTGACAGATAAACCTTCTACTGACTGAAGCTTACCACAAAGACCAATGGCTATGGTATGCAAAGGCTACTGATCCCATCATTAGATGTCTTTGTCATCAATCATAGCCCTTTGTCCTTACTTGACTCGGAGAATCAGTGTATATCATTGTGCTTTCCTACCATGTCTGTATGTTGTGGACTAAAGTTCATAAAAATAACTGCACCTTTGACGTTGACTACACCTAAGGATTTCCAATGTATCCAATGCATGTTGTATAATATCCTGCAACTCAAAAAAGACTTGAAAGTCGGCCTAATGTTTCCAATATAGAAGTCGGTATTGATGATCACCTGGTTTTGTCTATTCAATAGTAAGATATTATGATGCTATAGCAGTGTGTTATACCTTCAGACCAGTGTTCACACTTAGAGGTAGTGGATAGAGTACCAATAGGTTTTGATGCAGCTTTGGATAATCCCTCCAATTGACTTGAGCTATCTCTAAAAGACAGACTATGGCCTGATGTTTGAT